>PVHP010043609.1:0-14454 GCA_004024765.1 Zapus hudsonius
ATTGAAAGGAGTATACTATCTAGAACAAGAAAATATTTCAGATTCTCCCACCAGTAGGAACACTTAGAATGTTGTTATTCAGAAATCTGAAAACACTTTAGGAAGGCAGTGCCCTTCCTTCATGAAATGGTTGTAAACCCTAAGGTATCTGTAACATGGCGAGTGGAAGGAACACTGTAATTTTCAGGCTAAGTGAAGTCTTGTTTGTGGAGTGGGTGCTTAGCACATTTTCAGAGGATTGGGCAAAACCTACTAAGAAAAGTGGCATGTGTATTTTCAGTGTTAGGTTCAGTTTTAATGTCCTAGGTGTCCCTTTACAAACCAAGTAAGAAACTACTGATGATGAGGGCAAAAGTAATGTGTTTCTAGTAAGAATGTGGAGTGTTGACTTGAGTAAACTAAGTTCAAAGAGGCCAGATTTTGGTAAGTGTACAATCAACTAACATACACTCTTAGTTATATTTTAAATACAGTTTGGGAAGTATTTTAGGAAACGTAAGCTATGTCAGTGACAAGATGATGTAGTAAAAAGAATAATAGATAAGTGAGCCAGACAGATCCATATAATGCAATTACTAAAAATAGTTTTCATATCTATTTCCTGATCTGCAATGATGCTATGAGTTTCATGTTCAGTGGCAATGTGAAATTTCCAAACATAGAGCATAGAATTCTAGAATACATTTTGAGTACTAAGCATTTCATAAATAAACAAAATGCCTCTCATTTTAAGCTGTTCTTGTTTGAAAAACAGCCATGTATTTTTAATATCAATTTCTAGAAGGTCTAAAAATATTCAATCATATTCTCTGAGTTTTTTACTGGTTGAAAAAGTTTCAGATATTTTGACATTCCTATTTTAGTTTGCCTCTCTGGATAGTATAATATTTGTAGAAATATAAGAAGAAACACAACAAGAGAGCACATTCCAAAAGTGAAAAGTACTTATTTAGAAGATGATGTTTGGCAAACTTCTCCTGCAACACAAATTGGGAAGGGCACTTAATCCCAGGCTCCAGCCCATGTCCTTGTCTGACTAGGTAACGTGACAAAGTTCACTCTTGCTGAGCTCATGCAGTTCCGAGATGCTCCCACTCCACATCCAGGGACCTCTGTCGATGAGCTTTGTCAGTGTCACATTAGTTCCTCCAAAATTCCAAGGACCACAGGTTTAGGCAGAGGGAGCATATTAACTGAAGTTGACACAGAGGGAAAAGAGGGAAAAATGATGATATCATAAAATTCCAACCTGCATTTCTTCATTCACATAGCATGCTATTCTGCAAAATGAAGCAAAATCCTTAAGAATTCTAAGTTTTCACTAAATGCAAGTTTGATTACATTTAATTACCAGCCTTATTAACTAAATCTTTTCATCTTAATATTTTCTCAACTTTGCAATTCATTGTAGATTTATTAAAAATAGTACAATGAACCCATACTTATCCATTATTTAGTTTAAGCAGTTATTTGTATTTTGTTGCACACACACATACACATACACACACACACACATATATATATATATATATGTAAATGTGTATATTGGAAAAAATATATATTGAAATATATATATATATATATACATCTATCTATATATATATTTAGATTTATATATATATATCTATCTATCTATATATATCTTTTTCCAATATACACATTTAAACATCTTCAAACCATTTGAAAGTGAGTTGCAATATCATGCCACTTTTTCCCAAATATAATTAGTTCCAAGTACATCAATATGCGTTAATAATATAGAACTTTTTTATTTTACTACACATTTTACTTATATATAACCTATTATATAACCTAAAATAACATTGGAAGGATCATTTACTATACAATATCATATTTAACCTTTAATTTAAAAAGTTATTTATTTCCAAGCTCTCAACAACATCTTACTTTCAGCAGTTAGTTGAGTTAGGTGTCTCTTCAGTTTCCACTGCCATCTTCATGGAGAAGTTTTTCTGGCCAACAGTGAGAGAGAGCAACAACAATTTCTTTCTGCCACCACCTCTGCAATTTCCCCTTCATCCTGCTAGGTGTGATAGGAATGTCTTATCCATTGCTAGGTACTGGAAGGTTCTCATCAGCTTGGTGTGCTTTGGGTCTTCCCAGGATTTACCACTTTCTGCAAAGGAAGTTTCTCTAAGGAAAAGTAAGAAGGGCCCTCATGTATGGGCATAAACCTAACCATATTGCAGAGAACAACTTGAAGAGCATAGTGTATACATTTGGTTAAGAACCATGGTCGCTTCCTCACTGTGGCTTATGACTTTCCAAGACAAGAGCTTTAGACTCGTTTATCAGTACTGGGATCAGGTGCACACACCCCACTCCACTTGTATGGAGCAGTCTTCAAATTAGGGAGCCGTTGGTTACTCTCATAGCTCACCTGTCACTACTGAACCAGAGACACATTTTACCTGGCTATCTTGCCCATTGTGCAGGTTGAAGGATCCACGGCTGCCTTAGACTGTTGATGACCCTCCTCTCCCAGCAGCCTGAATAGCCTTTTCTAGCACTGTGTCGACTAACTAGCAGCCAGGAGGATTCTAGCTCATTGAAGCTTGAATTCCCAATGTCCTGTATCTGAAGCACGTGGCATCTTCAGCAACAGGCTCTTACCATCTTGTTTTGCTGGACAACCAAGAACATAAGCACTTAGATTCAGAGGCTCAATGGCCTCCCTAACCTACGATTCATTGGGACAGCAGTCAGGCACTGGGAATTACCTGGTACAACCTAAGTCCTCTGTGTCCCATGTTCTCCACCACAACAGTATACTTATGGCTAAACTCGCCTTTTCTTAAATTCTGTATCTGATTTGTTAATAACATGGTATGGCCACATATGACTTTTTTTTGTATGGTCTTTAGTTTTGTGTATCCTTCCCACCACCCCTTTCTACTCCTTCTTTTTTCCTTTCTAATATGATGAGGGAAAAATAAAGAAAAACCATTTATCACAGGAACTGTGAATAGGAGTGATAAAAATACAGGAATTAGCAAACCAATCAAAATTATAAACCTTGGTGTGTTTTGTCTTTATTATCCAATTAATAGATGCATACTAAGCCAAGTGTGGTGGCTCACACCTTTAATCACAGCACTCAGGAGGCAGAGGTAGGAGGATCACCATGAGTTCAAGGCCACCCTGAGACTACATAGTGAATTCCAGGTCAGCCTGGACTAGATCGAGACCCTACCTTAAAAAAAAAAGATGCATACTAGCTGGTTAGGGTATAAACATGATTCAACCATTGAGGCTATATGACACACACTCTTTAGCAAATATGCACACAGACTAAGTAACACAATGGATGCCAACACACCAAACAAATGTAAGCCCCAAATAAGCAGAAGTAGCTATATTTATATCTGGTAAGGTAAACTTCCAGGGAAAATTTGTTCGAAAACATAAAGTTTGCCATATGTTACTAGTAGGTGAGGTCAATCACCAACTCCCACCAAGAGGCAAATCATCTAGACAATTATCAACAAATAAACATCATAACTGAAGTTCCCTATAGATCAAGTAGACTTGATAGACATCTATGGAGCATTTCATCCATCACCTGCAGAATACACATCCTTCAAAGCAGCCCATGCAACTTTATGCTAAAAAGCAATTTTCAAAAAATACAAAATGACTGAAAGGATTTTTTTCATATTGAATAATAGTGGAGTCATGCAAATAATTGTAACCACAATGAAACTACAGAAACCATAACAACTCATGAGGATTGAACAATATTCTCTGTTACTTTTCTTTTGCTGCTGCTGTTTGAAGATAGAATCTCACATTGTATCTCTGTTTGTCCTGGTCTCATTACATAGACCACCTTGTGACAATAACCCAACTGTGAAAATCCTCCTGATTTGGCCTCACCAGATACTGGGATTACAGGCCTGAGTCCCCATGCCTAGCACAAACTTATAGAAAAGTTAAAATAAGAGAAGTGGATCAGAGGTAAAGTGCAGACAAGACTACCTAAGTTTGGAACCCCAGAACTCATATAAATCCAGGCATTGTGGCAGGCCTTTGTAAATTCAGAAATGATCTGGGTTAACAGGGAGACAGAGACAGGAAAATCTACTGGACACTTTAGGGTCAGAGAGCCTGGGAAAACTGTTCAGAGAACAGTGGTGAACAACATGAGACCCAGCCTCTAAAGAGGTAGAAAGTGAATAACAACACTGGAAAATTATCTTCTGTCCTTCACTTGTGAGCTGTTTTTCAAGCACATCCACACTCACAAACATGAACACATACATATAACACAGAAAGAGAGAGACAGAGAGGGAGACATAGAGAGAGAGAGAGAGAACAAACCCCAATTCAGTGCATAATATGATATAATAAGGGTTAAGGCAGTGGGTTATTAAATCAATATTGAAAGAATAATACACAGAAAGAATGAAACAAAGTTGTTTATTCATAAATATAAGTAGACAAATTCTTAGCAAAACTAACCAATTAAACAGAAGACCCAACTTAATAAAATTAAAGATGAATAAGGCATCTTTACAACAAATGCTAATGAAATCCAGATCATTATATAATGTATTAAGAATATATTATTTTTAAAAACCAGAAAATCTGTAAGAAACTGAAAAATTCTTAGACACAATTTTAGATTTACATTAAGAAGTTATAAGCAACTGAAACATGACTTATAACAAGCACACAGGGATAAAGAGACTCAACAAAGAAAAGCTCAGGTTGAATGGATTCACTGAAAAAAATCTCCCAAATCATTAAAGAACTAATGCCAGTGATTCTCAAACTACTCCATAAAATATGAAGGGCAGGAACAGTGCCAAACTCATTCTATGTAGTCCATATTAACCTGATACCAAAACAAGATGAAGCACGGCTATAAAACTGTAGAACAGTTTTTGTGATGAACTTGAACACTTTTGTTTCACATGTACAAACTGAATCAACAACATATTAAAGACATAATACACCATGATCAAGTTGGTTTCATCCCATGGATGTGCGGTGTGGTAGTTGGAATCATATCTCTCCCCTTATCTCATGTGTTCTGAATGCTTGGTGCTAAGGGGGTGGAGTTTTGGGAGGTGGATCCTTGCTGGTGGAGGAGTGTCACTGGAGGTGGACCTTAGCCCCCATCCTGTGAGAATTGACTCAGCTCATTTTCCTGCTACTTTCTGCCAGTAAGAAGTGATGTTTGGCCTCTGCTCTAACCACTTCTTCCTGCCACTATGGATGTTCTCCTCAATACTGAAAGCAAAATAAATCTTTCAGTACAATCAGTTCTTGTTGGTTTAGTGTTTTTTTTTTTTCAGCAATAAGAAGGCAACTACAACACAGGCCGATACAAGTCTATTCAATGTAAGTGAATGAAGAAATATGATTCCATCTCACCCCCATTAAAATGGCTGTCATCTGAAAAGCGAATGATAAGAAAAGCAGAGGAGGATGACGTCTATTCATGGGCTAGTTAGAATGTTGACTGGCATAGCCTATAGGGAAATCAATATAGAGGTTCCTCACAAGGTTAAACATAGAAGTACCTTAAGGTCCATTCTATTGCTGGGAATGTACCTAAGGAATACACTTGTTATCATATTGCAGAGATACCTGCACATTCACGTTAGTTGAGATACATGTACATTGTCCAAGACTTGGAACCAGTCAGTGTGCTCATCAACAGATGATTGGATTAATAAAGTGCAGTATGTATATTTGATGGAATCTTTTTTTTCATTTTTAAATGTTTTGATTGGCTTAAAATTATATATATATTAACACAACAAGTATCATAGGTTATTGGATAAAGCCATTGAATCCATGATGGCATTCTCTTTTATGCATTAGTTATTCTCCCCCCCCCCCCAATGGCTCTTACATTCTTTCTACACCCTCTTCTGCAAAATTCCCTGAGTCATAGTGGGTGAATTCAAATTTTCCATAGTTATTAGGTTTGTAAAAGTCTCTAAATTTGTGTTTTGGACAATTTTGGGCACCCTTGGTGCCTCTCTCCATTGTCCTTCCCTAGGTTATCTACCTTGCTGTGGGAATAGATGTTTTGCTCATCATCCCAATTCCTTAGAGGTTGTGTTTGGGCTCTACATGGATTGTCTCTTGCTTGGGTGTCCCCTTCACATCAGGACCCCTTGGTGGAGTTCCATTGTACTGGGTTCTGTTGCCTTCTGAAAGATACAGAGTCTTGAGCAGAGAGTGAGATTATTGGTCAATTGAGACAAATATTGCTAGGTTGGTGAGCTTTTGGAGGGTGTAGCCTTTCTGAGGACCTATGGTAAGTGAGGACTTCCCCACGGAGATGGGGTTTTTGGTCCCCATTCCAGGTTGCCTTGGGTCCCCGTGCCAGTCAGGTGTTCCCTGCCTCTGAGCAGATCTCATAGCCAATTAGCCAGCTGTTGATTACCTACCTAGGTTGCGCGCCACTATTTCACAGATGGGCACTTCCTGACTTGCTTGTCTGTGCCATATAGCAGTGTGTTCTACACTCTCAGACCATTGATTGGTGTAACTTTACGATGCCTCCTGCTCTCTTAGGATATCTTTGGTCTGGCTCCCCTGGCAGCCCATGCGACACCTTCTGGTGTTACCCAGGCTGCCCTTCTGGGAGCTGATTTCGCTTCTGGATTCAGCAGGGTCTCTCAGTGTTGTGTGATATCAGTCCATGGAATCTTCAACAACAGGGTCCTATCTTTTGCCTGAGGTGGGTATTCAAGGGTTGTGACAAAAGTTTTTCTTATTTTAGGGACCCTGTGGGTCTTTCTGATCAACAACTCATTTTGGGAGGTAACTACTTTCTGGGTCAGGGAGCTAGAGGACAGACAGTGTGTCCTTTGAACCATAGGTAGGTTGTGAATAAGAATGACTTTTTTCACTTGCAAGAAGATAGTTAGAATTAGAGATCATTATATTAAGTGAAATAAGTCAGACTCTAAAAGATAAATATCACATGATTTTGCTAACATGTGGAGTCTATTATTAAATACACACACACACTCACTCATGTTCACAGGAATATCAGTGAAATTCATTCTTACTGCATTTCCTCAGGAAGTATGAATAATGAGGCTGATCTTCTGGTTGACTTTAAAGTGGGCCATCATAACATGCTATTCCTTTGGATATGAATAACTTCATTTTATTTTGTTTGTTTTGCATTGGGTGATTCTTGGAGGACTGGTTCCATATTAAACTCTCACCATGATTTTAGGCTCTTCTCTGTCCCCACCCCACTAGGGTCCTGCCTACATGGGCTTGCTGGACCCAGTCTATGGGATAGCGGGCTATGGATTGTACCAGAGGTAGCTAGATTTTTTTCTCTCTCCCCCCCACCATGGCTCTTACAATCTTTCTGTCCCATCTTTTGCTCATATCCCTGAGTCAGGGTGGATGAGTTTTAGGTCTGCTTTACTGTTGAGGTCTTAAGAATCTTGGGATTTCTGCTTTAGACTGTGTTGGGTATCCTCAGTGTCTGTCTCCATTATCCTTTCACCCCTTATCTGATTTGGAGGTATATCTATTGCTCATCTCACCAATTCCTTAAAGGTTTCACTTACTTGGGCTCTATATCATAAGCTAGGGGTGGTTTATCTCCTGCCTCAGTGACAGATATCATTTCCGGTCCTGTTGGTGGGATTGGGTAGTCCTCGGGTCACACTGGTTTGTGAAACATATGAACAATGTCTCAATGGAGAGTGAAATCAATATAGGTTAAATGAGATAAACTTTGTTAATCTGTTGAGATTCTAGAATAGCCTTTCTGTAGATCCCTGGTTAGTGGGTGTTTCCCCTTGGAGCCCAGGGTCTTGGTCTTCATATGGGTTTACCATGCATACGAGTTCTAGTTAAGGGTTACCTGACTTTGAGTGGATCTTTTAGCCAATTAATAAGCTGTTGATTACCCAACCAGGTTTAGTACCATTATTGCGTGGATGAGCACTTGGTTTACTGGTCTCCACCAGTCTTCATTATACACTTAGCATCATTCAGTGTTGTATATTAATGATCTATGTTTTCTTGGAATACCTTTGGTCAGTTTCCCCTGGCAGCTCATGTAACTGCAGATGTGTGTGTCACCACTTCTTGCATCTGGTTTTGTGTGGGTACTGGGAAATTGAACCCAAGCCAACAGGCTTTGCAAACAAGCACTTTTAACCACTGAGCCATCTCCTCAGCCAGATTTTTTAATTCACCATTTTCATAACTGAATATAATTTTATCATCCTTCCAAAGAATGATCTTAAACTCTTGCCTGTACTGCTGTGGACCTCCAAAGCACTGGGATTCTGGGAATGAGCTACAACAGCCAGTCTATGCAATGGAATCTAGGGCTGTCAGCGCACATGCTGTGCAATCCTTCTACCTACTGAGGTATATCCTCAGTGCAGGACTATTCTGTTCAGCTCTTCTTTTTCCTTTTCCCCTCATTTTTAATGTTATGATAATTAATATTTAATGGTTTTTCCTTAATGTCATAATCTTGAGCTTTCTTTACTCTTTGGATGCTAAATCTGTGTCTCTGAATGAATCCTTTTACACAGACTAGTACACTTTATCAGAACTGGGCCACTGTTGAACTCTTCTTTCTGACAAAATTCCTCTATAAGGACATTTTTGAATATGTTTTCATAGTAAGAAAAATAAATAACAACATGTTAGCTAGCACCAGGACTCTCCCCTTTCACTCCAACTGCAGATAGTATAATTAAAACAAAAACTGACAGTCTGAAAATTATTCTTCGCTTTTCTATCTCTTCATTCATTCCTGAAACCAAATGCCACTTTGAAATTTATGGTGATACCATTCTCTCTTTAGAAAAAAAATCTTTGCCATGGTTATTGTCATGGTTTGATCTAGGTGTCCCCCACAAACAAATGAATGTGTTCTGATAGATCGATCCTCATCTTATGGCAGTTGGGGTTTTACAACCTCGATGAAGCTGTGTTGTTGGGGGCAGGCTTATGGGGTTATAAACCAGCTTCCTCTTGCCAGTGTTTGGCACACCTTCCTGCCACTGTTTGCAGTGCTGTGGCAGAGGTGATGTCCAGCCCTCTGCTCGTGCCATCGTTTTCCCTGCCAGGATGGAGTCTCCGCTCGAGTCCATAAGCCAAATAAACCCATTCCTCCACAAGCCATCTTTGCTTGGGTTCTTTCTGCGCAGCAACTAGAATGCTGACTGCAACAGTTATATTTTTAATCTGCTATATAACTAGATGCTTTATAATAGTCATAAACTATTTGGAGATTTTGGTGCTTATTTTCATTGACCTATTTTTTTTAAGTTTAGAACTTGTTTATTGAAAAGAATGCATTCCTTATAAACTGTAGGTTCACTAGACTATGAGATGACCACAGATTTTTTGAGAGGTGGTGGCTTCAAGATGGGGTTGACCAGGAATTCACTATGTAACTTCAGGCCAGCCTTGAACTCACCATGATCCTCCTACCTCTGCCTCCTGAGTGCTGGGATTAAAAACATGCACCTCCATATAGATTTTTAAAATAAGTTTTGTTTATTTTTTTCTGTGTATTTGTGTGTGTGTGTGTGTGTGTGTGTGTGTGTGTGTGTGTGTGTGTGTGTGTGTATGCCACAGAATGTCTGTAAAGGTCAGAGGATAACTTTTGGATTGTTCCTTGCTATTCCATTTTATTTTAATCAGTTTCACTCAGTGTTGCTCTGATGCTGTTCTTTTTGCTGTGCTCTCCAAGAGCTCTAGGAAAATTCTTATCTTTGTCTCCTGTGTCTTGATCAGTGTGCTGGTATACAGAAGTCCACTACTGCTTCTTGAGTTCTACTTGGGGTCTGAGGATCCAACTTGGTTACTCTACCTTGAGTAACAAAAGTTTTTACAACAGAGCCATCTGTCCAGCTTCTACACATAGAGAGAGTTTCCTAAAATGGAGTGTTGGAGTGATACATAATTCACATTTTATGGGTGTCTTCATTGCAGAGAACTGACATGTAAATTGTGAGAGAAATTGCAGAAACAAACTGTAAAAACAGATGATAGAAGTAGTAGAGATGCTGAAGGCTCTCTACATATATGCTTGTACCAATCATAGAATTAATTTCACGTGAAGCAACTGTCACATTTACCAGATCTTCTGGCCATCCATAAACCTAGACTAGTCCATAAACTAATTTTGAAAACATTAATGAATATCTACATTATTTTATTCCATATTCAGTTCATAGAGTTCAAGAGGTTTAGCTGGATTTTGTACAGCAGAAGAATTGATGGAAAGCAACTTCCTCTGTTCTTTCTACAGAAAAGTTCGGGATTGAATGATGAAAGGAAGGTCAGGCTGACTTATATGAGGCTGACTTTGATTTGTGAGGGTGAACGGGACATATTGTTATGGAGTGTAGGACACAGAGTGACACAAATAGGAATGGCGTGTGAAAGATGTGTGACTGATGAGAGGTAATACATAATTTTAGGATCTAAAATTGATGTAAAAGGGGTCAGCTATCAGAAAGCATTGAAGATCCAAAGAATCAAAATCGGAAAGAACTTCAAGGATCCAGGGAAGGGTTTTGAAAAGAACTTGCTTTGAACTCTGTGCACCTTGCAAAATGATGCAATTCAGTTCCAAGTCCCCTGACATTTATTCATGTGGTTTTAGGGGCAGCCAGTAAATCACATCAATATTGATGGAAAATTGAATTTAAAGAAAAAAAAGCACTGAAGAATCATTCATTTTACTAAATAAAATAGATTCATTTTTATAAAAATAAAAGCACTCTGAAACTGAATCATATTAGCTTCAATAATATTAAAGTTTGTGTCTATTCATACTAGTTTGCTCATTTTCTGCAACTGTGTTCTTATTCTCACAGGTCATTTTCAATTCATTTTGTTTGAAATGAGATTTATAAAACATGATGATGCTTTTTAGGTCTCTTCCAGTTGTTCATGTTCAGAATATGCATTTGTAGATAAAACTTTCTGGAGTGACATCTTTGCTTATCACTTTGAAGATTAAAAAATATGTCTTTGCACAGGACTCCATGGCCGTGATTGAGCCAATTGTCTTTGTTGGAACCATGAATGTCACTAATTATTTATATTCAAAGGAAAGAAAACTAAATTTGGGTTTCCCTGAGGGAAGATGGATTTTTAGATGTATGATATTATGACAACTTTCACTTCAAAGTAAAAGAAAAGCATTTTGGCTACAAAAATGTGTGATGCTCTCTTATACTCATTTAGTCTACATGAAACAGAAAGATCATATGAGAACAGATATGGAAGTTAATCTGAGCAAGCAATAATGCATGTAAACAATAGATGCATCGATAGTTTCATATGATTAAAGAGAACTATTAGAGAGAAAGGTTTTCTTAAAGTAGGTTCATAAGTTCATGGGCACAATGCTATTCTTATAAATATATTTTTGTTTCAATGATATCTATTATTTGGTATTACTGTTACTGCTAGTATTTCAATTCTTGAATCAATGAATAATTGCAAAGAAACCAGGAGAAATAAGCAGTATTTGGATGACTGATATAATTGTCCTTCTAAACCTTAGCTAAATTAAATACCAGCAAACATCTTAACCAACTCAGATCTCACACTGTGTCCTTTCTTCCCTTGTATGTCGTTCGTGAATGGGCATCTCAGCCAGGATGTGATTGAGGTAAAATCATTTTAGCTTATTAAGCAATCCTTTCCATACCCCTTCATTTTCTCACTAGCCAATCATCCTTTTGGTTTGATTTTATATTTGTAGGTTGACAACACTATTGCATATGGCAACTAAATTGTTATCCCCACAGGACACTAAGGCTTCAATATGTCTGTGTAATATTTTATGAATTACTCAGGCATTGATTGATATTCAACATTGTATTGCTTTGCTTGGTGTGAGGAAGAGTAAAACAGTCATAAAGCACTGGCTAAGAAGGAGGCAGTGTGCAGCAGTGAGAGACTGTTCAATAAAATTAAGAATCATTTCAAAGGTGAGACTATATAAGCACATATTCTCTTAATTAACTTCAAGAAACCTCTACAAAATTTCATTGTACTCTTATAAGAGTCTGAGATTAAATTTGCTTTAAAATCTTGTGATTATTCTATAAGTAAATTGCTTTCATGAATTCTTAAAATTCTCTAGGTGTTCCAAGTATCTTCAGTTACAATTTGATAGTTACTTTTGCAGATAAAGTTCTAGTTAGAAATTCTGAACTCAATTCTGAAGGACAAGTAAGTTTTAGCCAAGCGGCTAAGAAAGAGGAAATGCAAATTTACGTCACAGAAACTACTCAGGTCAATATCTAGGATATTACATATATCTTGCGAAGTTAATGTGTATTATGTTTTACCTTCAGATATTTAAAATATTTAATTAATTTATTTTTCTGTAAGGAGAGAGAGAGAGAGAGAGAGAGAGAGAGAGAGAGAGAGAGAGAGAGAGAGAGAGAGAGAGAGAATGAGTTCCCCAGAGTATCTAATCACTTAAAACAAACTCCAGATGCGTGCACCACTTTGTTCATCTGGCATTAAACAGGTGTGGAATTGAATCCTGGTCATTAGGCTTTGGAGGCAAATACCTTAACCACTGAGTTATGCCTTCAGCCCCCTACTTTTAAAGAATATATGACCAAGGTATGATGGTTTAAATACTCAGTACATATTTGAAGACTTTAAGAGTTTAGAAACCTGGCAAACCTTTTTGAGTTCCACCCACACACACTCTTTTAGGGAGTATGTTTTATCTCTCTTTTACACATCTTTTATTTTTTCAAAAAAATTTATGATATATTATCATTTAAAATCTGGATATTAGTAGTATAAAGATGTATGTTCTATTTGTCTATTTATCTAGAAGCAATTAAAAATAGTCAAACATATCTTTGATATTAAGCTTTTGATTTTAACCTTTGTTTCTTAAATTTTATATATGGACAATGGACCAAAAAGGTAGCTTTCCATGAGGAGGTATATATTTATATGACATTAAAACACAAAATGTGATACAAGTATTAGTCATTTAATTGTCTTTCATGTATGTATTTAGTGTTCTAGAGCGATATCCTTGGAGATAGTTATGATACTTGAATGCCATAGACAGTCATTCCTCAAGTGAGTTCAGAACACAGATAACCATTTGATGACATCTAACCTGTTTTGACACTAATAGAATGATATGAAATTTCATGAAGAGATAATATAAGTAATAATGGTGAAACTTATTACTATCCTAGTCAATCACATGATGGTGGGATGAACCTCCAAACAAGGCAGTTCTGGAGGAAGGGATTTATTGAAATTACAGAAAGTTCCATAATGGTGAAAGAAGCTGGCCAGCTCCCTTTCCAATGTCCAAGCAGAAAGAGAGAGAGAGAGAGAGAGAGAGAGAGAGAGAGAGAGAGAGAGAGAGAGAGAGAGGACATCAGCAATACCACACACACACACTAGCAAATAGGCAGGAGGAGGACAGAGATCTATTTTTCTATTATACAGCATTCAGGTGCTGACTTCCTGAGTTTCTGGAATTTCCTACCTGTACTGTCCTCCCAGGAAGGTATGTTTGTTTCTAGCTAACATGACTTCCTGAATTCACCGAGTCTCATTTCTCTTTTCAGTTTGGAGGAAATCTGCTACATAACACTCAAGAATACTTTGGATTGTTAACAGGTCAAATTGACAACAAAACCATCACAAGACTAATTTAATTTAATTTGAATTTAAAAGCTTAAGGACATTAGAAAAGATTTTCTACATTCATCCATTTATACTATCCTTTCTCTCCTCCCTTTTTTCACTTGGTAGTCTCCCTGCTAGTTCCTTCTTACATTACAGACACACACACACACACACACACACACACACACACACACACACACACACACACTTGAACAGTAGTCTCCATATGCTTCTATTTTCAACAAATGACAGTTTCATTCATCTTTGTGCCTGAATAAAACTCCATTAAACTGCATTATGTAGCTTCACCACATTTGCTTGAACAACTCTTCTGAGTCATTAATTTGGCTATTGTGAATAAAGCTTCAATAAGTATGAATGTGAAAGTAATTCTGTGGTATGTTGACATAGAGTTCTGTGTATATACACCCACCCACCCCTCCCACACACGCATAAACCCACACTTCCACACACACACACTTCAGGCATAGCTGGATCACCTGATGATTGTATTTTCCTTTTTATAATATACAACCAACCTCCACGATGATTCTCACAATGGCTGAATGTGTTTACTCTCCAATTTTCACAATTAGCAACTAAGGTGCAATATATAGCCAACATAAAGACCACAATTATCCAAAGAAGAATTTATGGTGGCATTTGCTTTTCTCCCAAAACACCATTTGTATTCTTAAATTCTGCCAACACTTTGGTTCTCATTACTAAAAGGTTTGTTAAACTGAGCCTCCAAAATCAGAAAGAAGTATTTCTTTTCTTTAA
>PVHP010043610.1:0-14432 GCA_004024765.1 Zapus hudsonius
GAATAGACACACCAGAGCCTCTTGTAGCTGCAAACGAACTTTGGATGCCTGTGCCACTTTGTGCATCTGTGCTTCTGGCTTTACCTGAGTCCTGGAGAATCCAACCTGGCAGGCAAGCTTTGCAAGCAAGCACCTTTAACCACTGAGCCATCTCTTCAGATGCTAAGCTTTTTTTAAGCAATATATATTCTACTATGCCTAAGTTTTGTTAAAAGGGAAAACATAGTTGTATTTTATGTGCAAAGAATAAACCCTGAAGAAGACCTGAGAAATTAATGATAAAAGCTACTTAGGAGGTAGAGACTGAAAATGTAAGGGATATGGCTAGATAAATAATCTTAAATACTTTAAATTTTGAAATCATGTGAATACAGTTAATAAATAAAAACTAAAGAAATGTGGTTTATAAAGACAAGAAAAAGAAAAAATGGAGTGAGCATTGTCATTGGACATTCAAACACTTCTGAGCAAACAGTCTCTGCGCAAAATCAGAAAGTACTAACTATCACTCTGAATGACAGCATACAGAATCAAACCCATAAATCCAATTTATTGCTAAAATAGTCTGCTTACCAAGGCAAAACCTTGGACCATTACATTGCTTGCGTAACTGTTTTGAACAGCATGAACAAAAATAAATAAGATTTCTTGGTTAACCTTTAAACCAATATTCAATAAAACCAAGCTCTTGTTTTTAATTTGCTGACTGAACGCTTCTATCTATGCGGTTCTGTGGATAACAATTAGAAATCCTCCCAGTGTTTGATGAGAAAGAATATTATAAAAGAGACATTTAGATTTATATTTGAATGTGTGCCTGAGAAAAATGCCACAAAAAGAAAGATGCTGCAGGAGTACAGAGAAAGGCGAGAGGAGCACATTTCAGAATACTACACAGTGTCCAACCCACCTTCCACAATGGCTTTCCAAGGGATTCACAACACTCAGTTCTATGAACTTCCAAGTTCAGTTTTAAGACCTTTGGGAGATAAACACCTTCCCACCATAACACAGCACTGTGTGGATAAAATAAAAATTACAAAAATAACAACAAAACAATCTCTTTCCTTAAAGCTACATTGTGAATTAAATCGATTTAAAAGCCTACTACAGGAGGCAAAAATAAATTAATGAAGTTTTGTGTTACCATTGCCAAAACTCAGCCAACAAGAAGTTAGACCAAAATCACAAGTTACAGGCAAGGTTCAAGGAAAAACAGACAAAGAGAGACTTGTCATCCTCAAGACCCACAGATCAGAACGCCAGAAGAGGTCGGGATTAGAATCAATCTTTCCTGAGTAAAACTCAGGGGAAAGCAGCAAACGTGACATTTATCTTACCCTCACCAGCCGTCCTGTAGCTCACCTGCTTTTCCAGCCTTTCATAATGCCCTGAAATTATTCAGATTTCAAACCAGAGGCAGTCAGGTGTTCATTGTGGAAATGCCAACTCCCCTCCGTGAGAAATGACAGAGGGGCAAAAGCCTTGCTTCAGTTTAGAAATCCAAGTCCTGGGTCTCAGAACTGCTACAGAGTTGTCACATACATGACCTTGGGAAGTCACTTAAAGCCATAATGACCCTATTTCCGTCTCTGTAAAATGGAGCTGATGCTATCCACTGTCCCAAAGCACTGGCAAGGATGACATGAACGGGTCACTGATCTTCTGCTCCTGCAGTGCTGTGAGGTGGGTAACCAGAAACCACACTCTTTCTCTCTACAGAAATACCTACCTTCCCAGACTCCTTTGCAGTTGCATACCACCCTGGGATGCCACTCTTTTTTATTAAATATTTTCATTTATTTATTTATTTGCAAGGAGAAAGAGAGAGAGAGAACATATGTAGGTGTACCAGGCAGGGCCTCTAGCTGCTGCAAACAAACTCCAGATGCATGAGTCACTTTGTGCATCTGGCTTTACGTGGGCACTGGAAAATCAAACCCAGGTCTTTAGGCTCTGCAGGCATGCACCTTAACCACTGAGCCATCTCTCCAGCCCCCATTCTTTTCTCTGTCTTCCCTTCTCCACTGCCCCCCATGATACAATTCAGAACCCCAGTGGTAAACAAAGGCTTGCTAGAGGGCTTAATAGGATGTCGTTGTTCTTTTTAAGATTAAAAAAAAAAAAGATATCGCTGACTCAGCTCTCTTCCATCACTTCTTCCATCCATAAATAAAAACGAGACTTGGATCAGCTGCAATCATCATGTGACCAAGAGAAACAGAATCTGAAGAAATCACAGTGATGCCGACCGACATCGGCATCAGAAGCCACCGAGCCAGCAGCCATGTTGACTGTTTAAGCCACTGTTACCTGGATTTGCTGTTATGTAAATAGAAGAAATACACCTGTATGTAATTAGGAGTCCCTTAATTACTGTGTATCTATAAAAGACAAAGTATCTATTAACTAACTTTAATGGAGTTAAAGTAATAATGGAGCCAACAGCCAAGATTTCAAAAGGACTATACACACACCAAATATTGAAATTTAAAATATGATGACTGCCGGGTGGTGGTGTTCTTTCTGGATAAGTGGCTTTTGTCCATGACTTCCATGAGGTAACAACCAACTTCCCTGAATATCTGATAGTGTAACTCAGAGGAAGCACACACACTTCATAGAGACAGAGGGGCTTGGTTTTAAACATGGCTTGATCACTACTAGCTGAGTGGTATGGGGCAAAAGCCATCTGAAACTTAAGCATGCTCACCTATTAAAAATAAGCACAGATTAATCCCACCCTTGCAAGATCATTACGAGGTAATACCCACTCTGCAAATGCTAGCTAACAGGAAACCTGTGGGTATAAAATAGTATTCCGTGAACTCTCAAGAGGAGAAAATATATGAACTAAATGAAAATTTGTTCTATGAAAATAGGAAACTTAGCCATGGAAGATGAGGAAGAGAAGTGGGTAAGGAAACACAGAATAAAATCAGCATTGAGAAGAGCTCTAGAAAAGTGACCAATATTTAATTTTAAAGGATTCTTATCAATTCCTAAGACAGTAAGTGTCTACGACTCTCCTCCTTTGATGTAAAGAAGGGCTTTGTCTACACACCAAAATCTTAAAATTATCCACTGAGATTGAGATTTTAAGGTTATCACAATTTCTGGATTTACTGATCTTAAGACCTAATTAAAATCAAATCTTAACTCTTTTTGCAAGATTTCTTGCAACCCTGCCCACACCTATGGGTGGGTATAGGTTGATCATACAGTTATTATTCTTACATTACATTAGCATTTATTCAAGGAGTCTCTAAAAGTAATGATAGATAATGACAGGGGTTGAGTGCAAAGTAACCACAATTTTGTAGGCAGCTAGTCAGGGATACAGGCCCAAAGGGAATAACCAGATAATCTGTTTGTCCTGACAGAGCAGATGAGCACAGGTTTTTTTTTATTTTAAGAGAACAGAGTTAGCCAACTGAAATCCAAAAAGCCCTTGACCCAAGTAAAGGTCAAAAGCCCTGACTCATGCTGACTCACCAAGAGACCAGCTGGTACACACATACAAAGTAACCAAGCCTTGACTGTCAGCCTATCAAAAGCCCCCAACATACAATCAAAGCAACCACCCCAAGATTTTCAAAAAGTAAGATCTAATCACTATGCAACTTACCTGCTCAGGAGCCTGTCAGCTCACAGCTTCTTTGCTTTGCTGAGAAACCCTTTCTTAACTTGCTCCTCTGCTCTGTGTCCACTCGTCATTCTTAGTGTATCACAAAGAATTCAATGGCCACTGGCATGGGGAGTTCTAGTGACCAAGGAGTCCAGTGCTCTAACCCTAAGCTAAGCCAGTCCAGTAGTGACCAAGGAGTCCAGTGCTCTAACCCTAAGCTAAGCCTGTCCAGTAGTGACCAAGGAGTCCAGTGCTCTAACCCTAAGCTAAGCCTTCCAGTAGTGACCAAGGAGTCCAGTGTTCTAATGCTAAACTGACTGTCCAGTGCCAAGAAAGGATCTGGTGTTCTCAAAACACACAACAGTACTTGTGAACTTTGCCAGAAAGATTGACTAATCCTTCCCTGGATTGTTTCTCTTAAGAGACTTTCCATCATAGAAAGCTGCAGGAGTATGTCTTCTGCATGCTGGGATGGAGAATCAAGCGGATGCAGAGTTCACTTTGTCTTGCCACCACTGATTAGCTGTGTGATAGCATAAACGTTAGGAGCCTCTCTTTGTCCCCAGTGTTACCACCTGGCTTCAAGGGAGGCCCGGGAAGAATGCTTCTCTCTGGACTGGAGAGGGCAGAGTGATTGGGTTCAGAGTGTGTTTTCATTGTAGTTCACTTCAGGCTGGTGGTTGGTCTTTAGTGAGCACCAGCTTCAGTCACCAAACATGGTCTCAGAAGAAAAGAACACAGAGACCAATGTCACTCATTGCAGCTACTGTGAGGGATGAAAATCGGTATTAAAAGAAATAAGCAACTCAAAATTACTTCCATAATAAACATTTTCCTGATTCTTCACTGGCATTCTTAATTATCTATAAATTTTGGTGAGTGTCTTCAAAATATTTTTAGGAGTAGGCAGGGAATCAATTAATAGACCTAGAAAATCTTAGAACTGTAATTAAATAAGAGTAAATTCATTTGATTCCAAAAGTTCACTCTGCAATAATGAAAATTTATATATGGAAGCATTTGGTGGCTGCTTCATAGCTAAAGCACATTATCACCACTTCCATTACTGAAGTTCTTAAGCACTATCTAAAAGCCAGGCCGTGTGTCAGGACATTTGCCCTTCTAAGAGTCTAATTAAAGCACCAGCGGTGGGAAGGATCTGGCCGCGGTCACCCCATGAGTTAACAGAACCTGAAGGCAGAGTTCAGATCTTCCAGCATTCACAAGACCTGATGAGGACCTTAAGTAATAATGAAGAGGTGAAAAAGCAAATATTTATAAAGCAACAAATGCTAACCCCCTAATTTACATCATGGCTTCTGCAATGTCACATTGACTCCCTGATGCTCCAGGCAACCTCCTATTCTCTGGCAGAAACGAATGTTGAAATGAACGTTCACATCGTGTGCACTGCCCTGAGGGACAGAAATGGACCATCGTCTAATATCCAAAGGTACATCGTATTCATCCTAAAACCTTTTTTTGTCCTAATTTCAATAGTATAGAACTTTCATTCTACACAGATGAAGTCTGAAAGTTCCTTTCAAAGTGTCCTTAACTGGTCACGTGAACACTGCCAGAAACTCTTCTGCCCCTTACGGATGCACCCACGCTGGAGTGGGGCTTCTTGGAGATGCGGCTGATTTGACTCCCCCGTATTCCTGTAAGTGATCCCGATAACTCCTAGATTCACTAAGCTATTCCTAGACACAGTCATTTTGTCTGTCTGTGGCTTTCTCTAGGGTGAATAGATGGTTGCTCTTGTCTCCCAGGGGAAGTCACACACAGCACGAGGGGGTGAAAACAACTTCAATGCATAAAGACAGAAGTCTGGGAATGAATAAAACCATTGCTACAAGATGTAAGCAGAAATAAGAAAGAAAAAAGGCTTGACACACAAGAAAACATGTTAGTGAGTCCAAATAAAAACTGTAAATAGTTAAAATTACCTACTCAGAATGACTGACTTGGAGGACTGAAAATAACCTACTGGATGTCAGTAATTCAGAAGAGCATTGTGGGGGGGTCAGAATGGAAAACTCAAGACCTGTCATCTTGCGTTGAAGGACAAACTTCAACTATCTTTAAACCGCATTAAATACTTATTTAAAACAAAATAAGAGCAGTCAGTCAAGGAGTGAATACGGACTGTGAGACACTGAAACAGAAGGAATGATAAAGTAAAGCACGGAAGAGAAGGAAACATCAAAATCCGGACTAGTAGGCGTCGGCCACAGGAAGGTATGCTGTGAGATTCGGGGGAAGTGGAAGGCAGTTCAACCTTGGCTGTAACGTTCCTTTTCTCCTGTGATAATGAACCCTAGGAAGGGAGAGATGAAGCGTCTCCATGCTGAGAGGCAAAGACCTCAGCAGCATGAAGAACAATTTCTGAAAGGTCCGGGCATCTAAGTCCCCTTTGCAGCTAGCTACTGGCTGCCGGGCTTTGCTTTTCTTTCTCATGAGCAAGGAGCTCTGCTGGAGCTGAAAGCAGCCAGGAAACTGGAGAAGAAAGCCCCCAGGCCCTGAATGACTGACTCCAAGCAACTGATCAAAGTCTTGGCAACTGGGAACAAATTCGAGAAGTGTGGGATGGAAGAGCCTAAAGTCTGAGACCAAACCAAAGAAAATTTTCAGCTGTTTTTAAAAGTCTCCCCGCCCAACTAAGCCAGTGAAATTTGTTAGAACAAAAAAATTATAAAGCATGTTAAGCACTGTTAGCAAAATACGCTCAATTGTAGTTTAATTCCCCAAACTTCCTCTTAAAAGCATTGCACTTCACTCTTGAAAGACCCTGTGGCTATTGTGTGAATACTCACTTGAAAGTTGTCTTAAACTAACAGACAGCAAGTGGCCAGCCTGTCATGTGATTTGCTCTGAATACTGTTCCACATGGTGGAGGGACCAGTCAGGGCTGATGCTGACGATTTTTAATAAGCATTACAAATTTATATTTATTATTTATTTATATATTTATATTTTATTATATATATATTTATATTATATATATATATTTATATATATAATATATATTATTTATATATTTATTATATATTTATATTTATTATTATATGTAATATATATGTAATATTTATATACAAAATTATATTCTTTAGATTCAAAATAAAAAATGCTGTTTTTCAGTGCTCCACTAAATAGAGTTGTCACAGAGAAGCTTAGTATTTTTTAGAGCATACATTAGGCTCCATATTTCTCCCCTGACACCATGAGGAATGACACATCCAGAAAGTACTGAATGATTGCCAATTTGTCTCACATAAATGCACTGTAAGAGGTGAGGAAAGACTTGCCAGGGGACAAGTGAGCTGGGTATAAAAGCAGTATACGTCAGGTTCAACATACAGCCGCACAAAGGTACAGAAAGCTCAAAGTATGGAATGGAATTGGCTTTCTTCACATATTGGAACAAGCATACACCTACAATGCTGTCAATGAACACTAAGACCAGAGGAACAGGAGAAGTGAGATCAGAGGAAGATCCAGGACACAGGATACATGTTGGCTGGTCCACGTTCACTGCTCCAGGCATTCGCAGTGACCCCCATGGATGAAACAGGTTACATGAATCA
Source organism: Zapus hudsonius (assembly GCA_004024765.1). Classification (NCBI taxonomy): domain Eukaryota; kingdom Metazoa; phylum Chordata; class Mammalia; order Rodentia; family Dipodidae; genus Zapus; species Zapus hudsonius. Next base: position 7,216 of record PVHP010043610.1, read on the forward strand.
CATGAAATGTGTCTTTGCGAATTTCACATCTGCAGCGGGATAACAAACAACTAAGGTTTCAGTGATCAAGTACTAACTTCTGCTCAATGTTATGAAGGAAAGGATGCAAGGGAAGGAAAGAAGTAAAATGAGAGAAGGAACAAAGAACAGTAAATAAGAGGGTGGAAAATGGAAGAAGAAAGCCAGTCCAGGCAGGAAGGAGAGAAGATGACCTGATAGCTCATTCAAACTTCAGATGGACTAATTTTAATAATAATAGCATGGGACAAGACATCTGCACAACTTTAATGCTATAAGCTAAAGCTTTCACCACACCAAATTAACTGATTATTTATTAACATAAACGTTGGGGCAAGGGCAGATCTGTAGGTAGAAAAGCGTCACTATGATCATTTCCTTCATCCTTATTTTTTTCTTTTTTTTTACTTTATTTTTTTTTATTGTCCATAATGAGTTACATTGTTTAGTGGGCCAACAATGAGTTGTTTTTCCCAATTCCTCAATGCCCCCCCCATCCCCAGTCAGCTGGATATCCTCCTCCGTGAACCGTCTGGATCAGTCTTTGTGGTAGGGGACCATGGCTTCATCCTTATTTTTGAAAGAGTTTCCTCACTTAAGGGCTTATGAAAGTGCTGCAGAGTGGTGGACATACATGATCTACTTCAGACAGCACAGAAGGACGCAGCGTGCTTGGAGGTGCCCGTAATTCAACCCTTGGGAGGCAGAGGCAGGTGACGGACAAGTTTGCAGATGGTGTGTTCTATGCAGCCACCCTGAGGCTGGTCTGAGGTACCCAGCGAGGTCCAAGGATAATAAGGCTCAATAATGTAAAACCTTCCCTGCATGTACGAGACCCTGAATATGCCCCCCACCACCAAAAAAAGCGGAGGGAACCCAGAAAAGGGATGGTAAGTGCCACAGACGCACAGGTGCTACTTGCTGCATCCTTTATAGTCATGGCAGACATTAATGATCAATCAAGTCCTGACCCAGGTCAGCCCTTCTTAGCTCCAAGAATCATTTCAGAACTGCCTTCCTCACAGGTGCAATGAAAGGAGAGATACCCAGAGGTAGGTGAGAGAAAGCTTCTGCCATTTTCAACTAGAACAATGCATTGAATGCTTTAGAGATTATTAGAGATTTTTCTAGCATGCTATGCTCCTCTATTCAACTGGGAATATGGCTACGTTAGACAAGGACGACAAGAAGAAGCTATCAGGCCTGAACTAAGAAATTAGGATGGGCGTCCTGGAGTTGAGCACCATTACAACACGGATGTAGATTCATCCAGATTTGATTACAGTCATCAGCATTCTTTCCTATCCTTTACCTCACTGCCATGGATAATTGAATATTGGCTGCTATCCCGTCACTGTGGCTCATCCCCAGAGACAGATGAAAGAGACCAAATAAGACATATTTTATGGAACAATTAATTATGGATAAAGATTATTCTACCACAGTCTCCTTGAATCAACTGTGGTGAACAGAAGGTAACATAAAATTCTGAGGAAACTGTTTCCTGCATCTGTCTTAAAGTAAGCTGACGTTTGAACGCACATAAGTTTTCAAGAGATGGTCACTTCATTTTTATGGTAATAACTGAAATAAAAATGGTACAATAATTCTCTTATGTTCCAGATAAAATGATATCTAACCCAAAAGGATACATAACCATGTCACAAAAGTTAACCTTTGAAGTTACAGATCTGAAGATCTGGATTTGATTTGTAGCTGTGCTATTCGCCAGGAGAAAAGAGTTACAATTTAGATCAAATGAAATACTGTGTATAATATACCCAACACCATGCTTGTTCATAGAAGGCACATGACATATTAATTATCCTGACATATGTCAGTTACTTCACTAATCAAGACTAAAGGCAGTCTATCTTGAGCAATGCCACATTGGTCATCATCTGTCCCTGTGATGTATCAAAAGAGAAGTGTTAGCCGGGCGTGGTGGTGCACGCCTTTAATCCCAGCACTCGGGAGGCAGAAGTAGGAGGATTGCTGTGAGTTCAAGGCCACCCTGAGACTACAGAGTGAATTCCAGGTCAGCCTAGACTAGAGCGAGACCCTACCTCAAAAAAAAAGAGAGAAGTGTTAAGGTTAGGGAGGGGTGAATCCCCCCACATTTTCTCTTTCTTCACTTCCCATCTCAAAGTCCAAAGTTTTAAAGAAATATCAGTCTCCTTTCCTCATCATCTTTGCGATCACATCTAACATTTGCAAGACTCAACAAACACTATGCAAATGTGGGGTCTGAGATGAGAGGACACTTCGGTGTGACGCCAGAACTGAGAAGAACCAAGGAAAGGAGAACCCCCGACCATACTGGAGGCAGACAGAGAGGAGCAGAAAGGAGAGTGCAGGACACTGGGAATCCTGGAGTAAAAGGGAGGAAGCAGTCCTCTTATTTCCAGGCAGGAAAGGGGTGCCAAGGCAAGCAGCCCTGACTGGAGGAGACCAGAAGGCGACACAAGCAACTGGAAAAGCCCACAGTTCTTACAAGCCTTACATCCAGTTAGAGAGCGATGCTTATGCAACACAATAGACAAGCCAAACTAGGCAAAAGAAAGAGAGGATAAAACCTGAGATGGCAAAGGAGATGCTGCCTAACAATGAAGTCTGGAGAATCATTAGGGAAACTCGAAAGCACAGATTCAAAAGATAGAAAACCTAGAAGAAAGGAATAGGTTTCTGGATACTTAGGAACTAATGCAATTAAACCCAGAGACTATAGACAGATCATTTACTCTTATGAAGTTCATGGTTATACGCAAGAAGGTTCACACATGGACAATAAATTTGCTCAAGCAATTCTATAAACCAAGGTTATAGTATTAAACAATAGTCCAGGGAGAAACTCTGAGATTGGCAGGGTAAAGCCAGATGCACAAAGTGGCGAGGGCATCTGGAGTTTGTTTGTAGTGGCTAGAGGTCCTGAAGGGTCCATTATCATTCTCTCTCTCTCTCTCTCTCTCTCTCTCTCTCTCTCTCTCTCTCTCTCTCTCTCTCTCTCTCTGTCTCTCTTTCTACTTGAAAAGAAAGAAAGAAAATTATTTTAAAACATAGGAAATATTATTGACATGAGAGAAGTTAACTACACAGCTCACCTATGAATTGGGATAATAATCTTTTCTTTCTGTGCAAGCACAATCGTGCAGATCCATGAACAATAAATAGCATACTGTTAATAGGATAAACAGGACTCTGAGCAATTCACAGAGAGGTGGCCTCGCCCCAAACACTGCACAGCAAAATCCTGGCACTGTTAGGGGGCTGAAACAGACCTGGATTGAATCCTTTCCTGCCTTACAACCGTGCTAGGACCAGGTCGATCACAGCACTGAAGGGTCACATACACTGATACAGCTCCTACTGCCGCTGCTGGGTGGTCAGAAGGTGTGCCAGCGAGTGTCCTCAGGGAGCTGAGGCCTATCCGCAGAAAACCACTCAAGGAGGGTTAGACCCTCGCCTATACAGAGCCAGTACCAAACATCCACGCTGCAGGAAAGGCAAGCGTCCGGAAGCACAGGACAAGTCTTTATTCACTAAGGAGGGGGTGTTGGTCTGACATGTAAAAAAGTCAGAGGGAATTTTATATAAATCAAGGAGTCCAAGAGGATGGTCTCAGTGGGAGACACCCTGATCATCTAATAGGTGAAAGGGGTGGCCCGGGGACCCTCTTCCCATCATTAGCCGTACCTCAACTAACTTGTTGCTCACTAGACTCCTTGATCTTTGTGGACCCTCTGAAACCATTTCATAAGCACAGCATTATTGATGTAGACAGATCCATTTCACTTTCTTTCAACCAAGTCTTATATCCAAGCTAAAAAAAAATTGTCTCTTTTGATAAAGAAGCAAATGCATAGCTTTAATTTCAACCAATGATGCCTAACTATAATTCCATTCATCTTAATAATTCAAATTCAAACTAAAATACGCATAGGTCATCCTATTAAATTTCTTGAGTGACACCCAACATCATGGCAGAAAAATACAAAGGGGCAGGGGAATTTTGTTAGGCTGTTTCTAGTATGTTCCATTGTCGCATCACCTCTGAGATAGCTGACTGAACACACATCCTCATCCAGCCTTGGGTCCACTGAGAAGGAGAAGAGGGCAGGGGATGGCTGCCTCTACTGCACAGAGGAAGCCATGGAGACCCTTTCCAGGGACCATGGAAGCCCCACTGTGGCCCTGGGAAGCTGCAGAATGGAAGGTAACACGTGTCTTCAGGCAGCTGATGGCTGGGTGGAAACAGAATCTGGAAGGGCTGTGATGATAACAGCCTCCATGAGTGGATCCTGATGGCCACATGTTGTACGAGGCACTTCATTACTGTCCCCCAGGCCTCTGCCCCTCAACTCCACCGTGCATTCATAGCCAAAGCCCACCAACCTTCTCCCCAGTTACATATAGACACAAAGATAACAAAGGCCATGATTAAGGCAGCTTGAGGCCAATACTGGGCTAAGTACTACACAACAGCTTCCCAAGCGGTGCTGTGAGCTAGGCCACACGCACCCCTGCTTTACAGAGTTGAAACCAAAGCTGAGACGTGTCCAACAGGCTGTCAGAAATCACTGATGCAAGGCTCGGAAAATGTGTGTCTGAATGGTGTTCCACTGCACTTTGGGATCTCTGTGTGAATGATGGGAGCAGCTGCGTTCCGTTTTTATTGTTGTTTTGACAAGAGCTACACCACAGAATGGTGGGGTTGGGCAGAGATGGCTTCCCGAGAAACATAATTCTGGAGCCAAGTTTGTATTCACCATCAAGACTTGAGGAAGTGGAGGAAGAGATGCACTCCAGACTTAGAGAGCAGGAAACAACATGACACCCTTTGGGAACTGTAGACAACTTAGACAACAGCCCAGTGGAGTGTCTGTGAGAGGCGGGAAGGAGAGGTGTTGGCAAAGGCAGAGGTCCTCATGCCAGGTCTTGAGAGGAATCTGCACTATGAACTGTTTCCATGAAGCAAGGGAGCCATGGAGTCATTTTTAACAGTGTGACAACAGCAAGGAGGGTTGGTCACCAGAGAGAGGCAGGGGAAGAGAGCCCTCGCAGAGCAAGTGCAAGTGCAAGCCGGAGACTAAGTTAATCCATGTGAAACCCAGTGAGGGCAACAAGACCAACTTCTCAGGAGTTTCACATACTCTGGTGAGGCCAGGCTGTATGTGTTGCTGATGTACAGGTTTATCACATTATGAATTAGAAAACATAGGCAAATGTACTACAATCTCTAATCGCATGGATATAATTACTTAGGAGGAGGCTGAAAGAAACATTGAGGGCTGGAGAGACGACTCAGCACTCAAGTGCACTTGCTGCAAGAATGAGGGCCTGAGTTTGATTCCTCGGCATCCAGCAATCAGCTCAGCGTTTGTACAGGCCTGTAATGCTGGTCTTGTGGGAAGCAGAGACGAGAGAACCGCTGGGCTCGCGAGGGCTGCAGCTCCAGGCTGGAAGGTTCCCTCTCTAGGAAATGATGAGAGCAGGATCTGCAGGAGAGATCCTGACGCTCGCTTTCCTGGGGCCTTGTGTTATCAGGCTGTGTGCATCTGTACCTGCACGTGCAGGGGCCATACACACCCCAGACACCACACATGCTACACACACCACACACGTACTATACACACACCACACATGCTACACACACCACACATGTACTATACACACACCACACATGCTACACACACACACCAGACACTATACACACCACACACATATACCACAGACACTACACACACACACAGAAAGTTTGTTTAAAGAAAAATAATAGGTTACTATAAAAATGATACCTATACAATAAAGTATATAAAATATATGACATACAACACATGCTATACATTATTTTATATATTACATATACATACAGTTTTATGCTACATACACCATTAATACTTTATATACTATCATAATATAATGTATTTAATATATTATGCTATAAAAACATAGTATGAAATATGAATAGCACAGATATAAATGCATTCACTAGAGCAGAGACTTGGGAGAACTCAGTAGGTTAAAGTCTGGAAGTCGGAACCAAAGTGCTGCATGTTTGCAGAAAGCAGAAGGAACGGCAAAGGACACCATGGTGGATGTAGCCACAAGATTCAGCCGTGTGAGGAGGGGTGGGCACGGAGGGAAGGGGGATGACCCAGTGGGACAGGAGAAAAGCAAAGCCCTCCCTGGGGCCCTACATGGTGAGGGACTGCTCAGAAGAACAAGAAGGGAGCCTGGGGGAGGGGAGAGGTGATCTGGGATGTGCTGAGCTGGGACCCAGGGATGCCAAGGGGAGCCGATCCGTAGTCAGCTGAGAGTGGGGAAGATTATCTGACAGAAAGTACTTTTAACCATGAGAATGGACTCATCAATTATATAGGCAGCAGGATCCCAAACTGAGAAAAGAAAGAACGCTTTACCACTTCCCAACTTAATTAATACTATTTCGTGATAAAGTACTGTTAGCAAATAATCAACTAGAAAAGATGTTCCTCAGAACAGAAAAGAATGAGAGTCTCTTCCTGAAGGAGGCGAGCCGCACCAACAGGCTCAGGAAACATGATACACCCAGCCTGAGGTGCCCATCGGCTCTGAGACTGAGTTATACAGTGTCAAGAAAAGACAGGCCTCCCTGAGAAGGGCCTCTCCCAGCCATTCCCTCACACTGGCCTGGCACGCCTCTCTTCAGTGTCAGGACGCATGGCACAGGCGGTATCCCTCCATCTGCACTTCTCAGGCCCCTCCCCCGGCAGCCTCGTCAGCAAGACCACAGCGATCAAGGGCAGAAGAAACCCATGCCTGTGTGTCTCCTTGCTTTGATCAGACATTCTCTTCTCTAAGCAGTTGGCAAACATGTTAGCTGGTCATTTATTTATAAATGTTCGGGACTAGGTCAATGAACTTTGGTTTTGAAAACAGATAAGCCAGAATTTGTCTGACATTAAATGTAGCTGGTCAATTAATCAAGCCTTTGGCTTTTCTGCTCCATGTCCTTGCCCTTAAAACATACCACGTCATTACCCCACCCCTACCCCTTATGATGTAAAACTAGATTCCAGGCGGCTCTGCTTCTCTACCAGGGCTGAAATCTTTGTTAATAATAAAAGAGGAAGAAAAAGGGAAGAAGGAAGGAGGAAGAAGAAAGAGGAGGAGGAGGAAGAGGAAGAGGGAAGGAAGGGAGGGAGGGAGAAAGGAAGGAA
>PVHP010043611.1:0-14461 GCA_004024765.1 Zapus hudsonius
GGAAAAATCCAACCCTAGGAGCTCGAGACGCAAGGAAATAATTAAGATCAGAGCTGAGATTAATGACTTGGAAACAAAGAAAACAATTGAAAAAATAGATAAATCAAAAAGTTGGTTCTTTGAAAAAGTCAATAAGATCGACAAACCCCTGGCCAACTTAATCAAACGAAAAACTGAGAAAGCCCAAATTAACAAAATATAAAATGACAAGGGTGCAATCACAACAGATCCTGATGAGATTGGAAGAATCATCAGGTCATACTTCCAAAACCTCTACTCCACAAAATTAGAGAACCTGGAGGAAATGGATAAATTCCTGGACACCTACCAACTCCCAAAGTTCAGACCAGAGCAGATAAAGATCTTAAACAATCCAATAACAATCACAGAGATTGAATCGGTAATCAAGAACCTCCCGAAACGGAAAAGCCCATGTCCAGATGGGTTCTCAGCTGAATTCTACCAAACATTTATCACAGAACTAAAACCTCTCTTTTTGAAGCTGGTCAGGGACATAAAAAAGAGGGTAGGCTCCCAAACTCCTTTTTTTTTTAAATTTATTGCCCATAATGAGTTACAACATTTAGTTGGGAAACAATGAGTTGTTATCCCGAATTCCCCACTGCCCTCCCCTCCCCCTCCACTGGATAACCTCCTTGAATATGAGAGACACTCAAGGGCCTGGGAGGGACAGGATAGACATGCGGAACACGCAGAGGGAGGGAACCCGAGGGAAGCCGGCAGAGGCTGAGGAAAAGCCTCTGTCAGCTGGCAGGCTGAGGCTGCTCTGGCCGGGCTTGCAGGTTCGTGACAACTCACTGCCTCTGGCGAGCATGATCCTCAATGGAAGCTTCCATTGGTGAGAATCGTGTGCTGGGAGGTATCTGCGGCTCAGAATGTGACTTCAGCTTATGTCCACGACCTCGATCCCTGCTGAAAACCCTGGCCCTTGTTACCCGAGGGATGTGGCGTGTCTGCTAGTCATCCATCTTGAACCGGAAGCCCCTCTTCCGTTGTTAATTTCTAGCTTTAATGTGTTGTGGTCCGATATGATGCAGGGGATTATACTGATCTTTCTGAATTTGTTGAGGGATTATTTATGGCCCAGTATATGGTCAATTTTGGAAAAGGTTCCATGCAGTACTGAGAAGAATGTGTAATGTGTGTCTTTGGGATGGAATGTTCTGTAAATGTGTGTTATCCCTAGTTTGTCTATGGTGCTTTTTAGCAACTTTATTTCCCTGCTTGTCTGTTGTTTGTACAATCTCTCTAGGGATGACAGTGGAGTGTTAAAGTCTCCTACTATGATGGTGTTGGCATCTATATCTGCTTTGCTTTTGAGTAGTTTATGCTTAATGAAATGAGGGGCCCTTGCATTTGGTGCATACATATTTAGTATAGTGGTATCTTCTTGTTGTATCTTTCCCTTGATGAGTAGGAAGTGACCATCATCGTCCTTTTTTATTGCTGTTGGTTTAAAGTCTATTTTGTCAGATATTAGAGTAGCCACACCTGCTTTTTTATTATTCCCACATGAAAGGAAAATTGTTTTCCACCCTTTTACTCTCAGTAGGTTACTGTCTTTAAGTGTGTTTCTTGAAGGCAACAGATGGAAGGGTCCATTTTCCTGATCCAATCTGAGATCCTGTGTCTTTTTATAGGAGAGTTGATTCCATTTACATTTAAAGTTTTAACTGTGAGGTTTGCTTTAATCTCTGCCATGTTTGAGCGAATATTGAGGTTGGTATCTGAGCTGGTGTTATTATCTCTTTGGTGTTACCTTGCTTGTTCTCTCTTCCTTTGCTGAGGTTGAATGTTTGTCTCATCTACATGGGATATCTCGTGAAGTATCTTCTGAAGGTTTGGCTTTGTGTTCAAGCAATTGTACAGCTGGTTAATTTCATGGAATACTTTCGTTTTTCCATCTATTATGATGGATAACTTTGCTGGTTACAGTAGTCTAAGTTGGAATTCGTACTTCTTTAGGCCTAGGATCACTTTGAGCCCTCCTGGCTTTTTAAGTTTCTATGGAGAAGTCTGAGGTGATTCTGAAGGGTTTTCCTTTATAAGTGATTTTCCTTTCTCTCATTGCTCTAAGGACTCTCTTTATCCTCAATGTTTGGCATTGTAACTAAGATATGTCTTTGGGTGTTCCTCCTTTGATCCAATTTGTTTGGGGTCCTCTGTATCTCTTTTAGAAGTACAGGTCTATCTCTTGCCATGTGTGGAAGGTTTTCTTGAATAATTCTGTTGAAAATATTTTCTATGCTCCCACCTTGGTTTTCTTCTCCTTCTGGGATCTCCATCATCCTGAGATAAGGTCTTTTTATGGTATCCCACATTTCCCTTGAGTCTTGTTCACTTGCTCTTTTGAATTTTGTCAAGTTTCTGATTTCTCTTGAATTCTCCTCTGTTTTGTCTTCCATGTCTGAGGTTCTGTTTTCCCAGTGGTTAATCCTGTTAGTAATAGATTCTAGGGACGTTCTTATTATTTCAATATGGTTTTTGCTTTCTGCAACTTCTTTTTGGGTTGCTTCTATCATCCTGTTGAGATGTGTTTTCATTTCAAGGTTTGATTTAATTACTTCTTCCTGACAGTAATTCTTATATCTGTAGATATCTTCAGTTAATTTGGAAAGCTGGTTTTTGATACCCTCAGTTTGCAGGTTGTCTTTATTTCTGATATGTCTCTTCTGAAATTCATTAGGTTCTCCTAAATTATATTATGCCTGGTGGCAAAGCTAATGAGCTGACTTTGTACCTTTTCATTATGTTGGTCCATCTTTTCTTGCATGACTAATATTAAGTTCTCCTTAAGATCTGTGCCAGTATGTTCGGGGTTTAGTGTTGTGTCTTCCTGGGCCTACCTCTGCTCTCTCTCTTCAGTGGTATTGTTGTTGCCATTTGGCATGGTTTCTTTAGCTGGTGCTATATTCTTGCGTTGAGTTCTGCCCATTTTGATTCCATTAGCGGTGATTGGTGGAATTCCTTTGATCTGATTACACTTTGCTAGTGTGTTCTGGGAGGACACTGGGCCCCACTGGTAGGTTTGGGCCCTCAATTGTTTAATCTGTGTGTGTACCCTCAGATCACTGACTGGACTTTGATGGTGATACTGGGGGTAACCTGTTAGGAAGTGTGTGGGTCTATGGGGACTTTGTAAGCAGAGGGTGTGGTGACAGGTCCTATGTAGCCTGCTAGAGTGGTGCAGGACACCTTGGAGACAAGGTAAGATGGGGAAAAGGGTCAACTGCCTATCACTGGCCACCCACAGACTATATATTGTGTGGGGAAACCATGGGAACCAGGTTGCAGTAGAACCACAGGAGCTAGCAGGCACGTAGGAGAACTGAAGAAACCTGAGCTTGAGGATACCTCAGCGAACAGTTTTGGGGGGATTACGCAGAGTCACTGGGCAGGGATATCGTGAGGAGTTGGGGTTGGGGGAGCTGCAGGGGTAGAGAGGCAGGGAAACCGTGCATGTCAGGGCTCAAGGAAGCCGCAGGGTTAGAAAGAATAGGAAAAAAAGATAAAGAGAGATAAAAAATAAATAAAAATGAAATAGGCACGTAAGGGGGCACAGCAGGGGCCTGGGGAAGACTCTTGTGGGAGATGTAGACGCTAGCGGAGGGGCTGCAGAGCAGAATCCCTGGTGGGCGGGAGGGAAAGAAAAATGAAAGAAAAAAAAACAACTACAACAACAACAACAAAGAACAGTTCAAAGGCAATAAACCATCAAGGTGGTGGGGCACAGCGGGGGGTGGGGCAGAGCCAAGCATGGAGGAGAGGGGAGGGAGGGTTTGCAGAGTATAAACCCCTGTGTGTGGGTAGGAGGAGAAAAAGGAAAGAAAAGAAAAGTTTAAATGAAATAAACCAGCAAGGGGGAGGGGTGAGGTGTGGCAGGGGGCGGGGCAGACCTGTGTGGAGGCTGGGGGGCAGGTAGCAGAAGAAAAAGGAAAAAAAAGTTAAAAGGAATTAAACCAGGCTGGAGAGATGGCTCCGAGGCCAGGGCACTTGCCTCCAGTGCCTAAGGCCCCAGGGTCAATTCCCCAGGACCCACATGATCCAGACCCACAGGTGGTGGCCCTGGTGTGCTCTCTCTCTCTCTCTGTCTCTCTGTATCTCTGTATCTCTGTCTCTCTCCTTGGAAATGAATGAATAAAACATAAAAAAGGAAATAAACCAGCAAGGGTGCAGGGCGAGGCCGGCAGGGGGCGGGGCAGACGGGGGGGGGAGATAAACCCTGTGGATGGGTGGGATTAACAAAAATAAATAAATAAATAAATAAATAAATAAATAAATAAATACAGGTTGAAAAGGAGAGACCCCTAAGGGCTGGGGAGGGAAGGGAAAAATGGGAGGCACAGGGGGTGGGAGGGACAGGGAAGAAACCCAGGGGACCCCGCAGAGGCCTCTGGAAAGCTGCAGGCAGCAGGCGGGCTGAGGCCGCTCTGGGGCTGCCGGCTTGGGAGCAACTCACTGCATCCTGTGAGGGCTAGTCCTCATAGTCGTCTTCCAGTCATGAGGATCCTGTGCCGGAAGGTGTCTGGAGCTCAGAGCTTGGCCGCAGCTGACGTCCATGACCTAGATCCATGCTGAAAACCTAACCCTTGTTCTCCAAGAGACACGGCCTGTCTGCTAGTCAGCCATCTTGAACCGGAAGCCACGCAGGAGCAATCTTGAAAGTTACTGAGTGAATTAGAATGGCTGTTTCCTCTAGTAGCAGAGTTATAGGCTCAGAAGGTAAGGTGTATGCTTAATTTTGAGATAATTCAAAATTGTTCTAATTAGTATTACCAATTTAGACTCCTATCAACAATGATGAGAAAATTGAATGGATTCACATTCTTCCCATCAGTTTTTATTGTTAATTTCTTTTTGATTTGGTAATTGAATAGTAGTATAGCAGTATTTAATTATAATCTTAATTTGCATTCCATTCATCCTGAATGAAGTTGAACATGTCTTTATATATATACTGGCTGTGTACTTCTCCATTGTGAAATGTTTATTCATGTCTTTTGCCCAGTTCTTTACTGGACTGTGTTTTTCTTATTAGTCAACCTTTATACTATATTCATAATAGGAATCCTTTCTCGCTTGTGTATATTGAATATATTTTCTCCTAATGTACAACAAATCATTTTGTTGTTATTTTTGTCAGTTTTGTGAGACAGAATTTTGTATAGGCCAGACTGCCTCACTCTCACTATATAGCTGAGGATGCTTTATCTGCATTAAGAAATCTTTACGCCAAGTCTAGACATTTTCTGCCTATGCTTTCTGACATTTGTCTTTAATCCACCTGGGATAGAATATTATTTTTAAAAAATATTTTTATTTATTTGCAAGGAGAGAGAGAGAGAGAGAGAGAGAGAGAGAGAGAGAGAGAGAGAGAGAGAGAGAGAGAGAGAGAGAGAGAGAAAATATGGCCCAGGGCCTCTAGCCACTGCAAATGAACTCCAGATGCGTGTGTCAATTTGTGCAAAATCCGGTACTGGGGAATCAGACTCAGGTCATTGGGTTTTGCAAGCAAGTGCCCTAATTGCTGAGCCATATCTCCTGCCAGAATGTTCTTATTTTACATATCCCATGGAGCAGGGTTCTAATTTCATCTTTTCCAATCCAGCTTCTGTTAGTGAAAGTCCCTCTTTGCTAATGTAATGGTTCTATATGTACACAGTACACAATTCACAATTTCTGAATTCTATAAAATTGCTCATCTATTCCTGCACCAATCTCAATACGAAGCCCCGCCCCTGTCTCTCTACCCTCCATAACCCCCTTTAGGGAGAAAGAGATAGTCAATCATGTGAACTCAGTATTACGGGACCAGGAACTCTTCAGCCCGTTAAACATTTTGTTTTCATCAGACAGCCTCCCATTGGTGTGTGAGCTGTTTTATCTCTTCAGGGCATTGGGATGTGTAGGTATTCTCCTGTGGGATTACTAAAGATGTTTGTTGCATTTGCCTTCATTGATTCCTAACCATTCTGTGGCATTACTAGCAGATCTGGACTAGGGTCAATCAAATCAGTTTGCTCTTGAGGGCCATCAAGTCTTTCATCACGGAACAGTATACATCCATGTAAATGACAGGGTACCAGCACCACAGGAGCCTAAAGGCACGCTCACAGTGTCCAAACCCAGGAAGGTGCATTGGCCTATGCTGTGATCACAAGTTAGTAAAGCCTGTGCATTCTTCAAGCTCCACTGAGCCTGTGGATTCCTGACTTTCCTGGAAGTAGAACCGCTTGTGGGGTGGCTTCAGCGCTAGGTTGGGGGCCTCCCTCCAGAGTCCTTCCCAGGGGTTCTGTCCGCGCATCCTGCTGCGCCCCGCAGAGGCGGGGCGAGAGCAGAGCCTTCTTCCAACCCTAAGGCCCGGCTTCTCCAATGGCTGTGCGCTGCGAAGGCCCAGGCGTGGGTGGGCCGAGGGTGAGGCTTAGGCGGGAAGTGGGCGGGGCGTTGCCTCGGCTCCGCCCCTGTCCTCCTGGCTCAGCCTGCGGGGTGGTGGCAGGCGCAACTGTGCAGCGTCCCCGCCGCCTCGGCCGCCTTCGCCACCTCTGTGTCCCTGCAGGCCACGGACCGCACCCGCAGCTCTGCCTGATCCCGCATCTCGGTCACCTGGCTCCTTGGAGATGACACTCAAGACGAGCGAGGGTGAGGGTGGGGGCAGCATGCGCACCGCGCTCTCTGACCTCTACCTGGAGCACTTGCTGCAGAAGCGCAGCCGGCCAGAGGTGAGCCGGGCCTCAGGGCGCTCGGGGCTCTCGGGGCGCTCAGGGCTGGGACTTGGCTCCAGGCCTTGCCATCTGCCTCTGGGTTTGCCCCATCAGGGCCCTGTTTCCAAGAGGGCCTGATTTTGAGTCTCCTGGCCCCTGGGTGCAGGCCTCAGCAGCCAGCGGGTGGGGATCCGAGCACAGTTCATGCTGGAATCCAGGTGTGGTGGATCGTGTGTCCCCCCCCCCCCCAAGCCCTTCTTGGTGGCAATTAGGAGAGGCCAGGCCGGACAGAAGGCTCATTAAGGTCAAGGAAAACTTGCTCATGAATAGAAGTCAGAGGAGCAGAAAAACTTAAGGAACATATCCAAGAGTAGGTCAGTGTCATTGTTGAGTGTTTGTGCTCAGGTCTAAAGACTTGGTTGTGAAAGCCAACTTTAGGCTCACTCACTGTCCAATGTCCCTCTGCATTGAGGCACATCCTCTTGAGCTGAGTTGTAAATAGGGTGGACTCCATATTCCAGTGATGGCCCGTAAATAGCTATTACTCTTGGTCTCATAGAGGTCCCCAGGGGAGGTTTTGGTTTTCTTCCCTGTAGCATGCCTCCTCCAAATTTAGCAGCTTATAAGACCGAGCCACCTACCCACTCCAAATAGGAGAGCCCTATTCTCTCCACTCTTTAACCACTTCCTCTGAAGTATTTATGAAGGTGCTTGAGAATCCGCAAAGCTGGCTATGTGGCAGGCAGATACAGGTACTAAACAATACTCATTACCTAGACAGATTATTCAAAAATGATGACAAGTAACATAGAAGAAAATGAAGCAGAAAAAGCCTTGCAGGAGTGTTGACCTTGAGAAAAATCCTATTACTGTTTTGCTTACGCATATTTTTTTTAGATGAAGGGGAAAAAGAAAGTGAGGAATCAGAAAGAACACTCCATGTTATGAAAGCTCTCTTCTGGTTCCCTAATTGAGGTGCTATATTTCCTCTTCCCCACTTCTGATATCACTTACCCTCCCCCAGCCAATTCTAGAAATATGTTTTTTTTTAATCTTGCCCTTCTATGCTCCACACCCAAAGTCCTTTTTTAGCAATACCAAAAGAGTAGTTCACTGATTACAGGAAAAACAAAAACTTGTGAGTCAATGAAATGTCAACAGATTTTATCATGCCTGCTAGCAATGTCACAAGACTGTGTGTGTATGGGATGTGATCTCTTGCTGTAGCTCAAGCTTTCCTGTAACTCACTATGTAGCCCACAGTGGCCTCAAACTCTTGACAATCCTCCTACCTCAGGCTGGTAAGTGCTGGAATTACAAGCATTAGCCACCCTATCCAGCTTCAAGACATTGTTGTTGTTGTGTTTTGTTTTTTCAAGGTAGGGTCTCACTCTAGCCCAGGCTGACCTGGAATTCACTATGTAGTCTCAGGGTGGCCTCAAAATCATGGTGATACCTCTACCTCTGCTTCCTGAGTTCTGGGATTAAAGGCATGTGCCACATGCCAGGCTTCAAGACATTTTTAATCATCACAACTGAAAGGTTTTATTTTTTTTTACATTAAGGAATTATCAGACCCAAAATGTCATTATTGCTGAGGGAAATGCCTCTTCCTGATGTTCCAGTTCAGTGGCTTATCTTAGGAGAACAAATGAGGAGCAAAGAACAGACTTATATCATAAAACTCTACTGTACTTAGGCCCTAGTGGCCACAATAAAACCAGAATCCTATCTTCAAAGGCTGAGCATGGTGGCTCATGACTTTAGTCCCAGCACTCTGAGAGGCAGAGTTAGGAGGATTGCAACGAGTTGGAGGCCACTCTGAGACTACATAGTAAATTCCAGGTCAGCCTGGGCTAGAGCAATACCCTACCTGAAAATAAAAATAAATAAATAAATAAATAAAATAAATAATGGTCATAAAGATCCTGGACATAAAGGACAGGGAAGAAGACTGAGAGACCACACCAGGGACTGGGAAAATTTGAGAAATGATTGAATAATTTGAAAGTGACACTATCTGCTAGTACACATTCTGTGAAAAGAAAAACATTGAATGAAAATACCCCCTCCTCAAATGAAGGAGACCCAAGAAAAACCTTTTCTCTGGCAAAATGACAAATAATCAGGAGCAGACTCACTGACCATGCACCCCTCCAACTCAGGCAAGACTTACTTTCTGCTATCATAGAATATATGGCATTGAGCAAGAGTTGGTAGCTCTTCACAGACTGTACCTTCTTGCTTGGAATGCTATTTGCCCATTACATGCTGGACACTACAGAATGTGGTTTCAGCAGTGCTGGGCACCCTCACTGCTTCATAGCACTGTACACCTCCTTTGGAGGAAACATCTGCAATACAGTTCAAAGGGCAGAGACAGTTGCTCTAAGGAAGTTGGAATAAAAAAAGATGAAAAACAAACGACAGCCATGGAGGCAAGGGGTAAGAGAGCAGGGGCAATTACAGTTGGTTTTCTCATCCAAACTAATTAGTTTAAGAGCAAGTGACAGTGAACTAGTGAATGAGGAATGAACAAACATTTGTTCAGCCTATTAGGCTCTTTGCCAACTGCTTCCACATAGAGACTTAGAAGGCCCAGTCCAAGAAGATAAGTGACCAAAGACAGAAGCGCCTGGGAGTGCTAAACAACACATACCAACCTTGCTTCTGAGCCCTAGGGGCACATAAGAACCACTCTTGGCACGGGCAATACCCTGTATTATGTTGGGGGAAACACACACACATACACATAAAAACAAGAAAGACTATGAGGAAACCAGGAGTGTGCTTCAAGGAATCACAAAGATTAGAACTATTTAACTATAAATGATAAGAACTGTGGAGACAAAGACCTAAGAGCCAAGATTTCCTGGCAAGTACTGTCTTGAAATCATACATTAACTAGATCCTTAGTTTCTCAGGCACCAAATCTATCTAAGAACAAATACATCAATACAAAGGTCATGTGTCTAAAGATCCTGTCCAGTGTGCTTTATCTACCCAGTGCACTATGTACTAAAATGCAGAGGCTTCTCTTTCTACTAAAGAAAAATAGGAAACCCAGCTAGCTCCATTCTACCTGGAACACAAGACTGAATGCTAGGTTCTTTATCTTCCCATTGCCATTAGACTAGTGCTGGGACTGTGTCTAAAAGCATCAGTCATTAAGTTAAATTCATTTTCTCTATCCCTCCCTCCCTTCCTCCCTCGCTTTCTCCCAGTCAGGGTCTCACTATGTAGTCCTATCTGGCCTAGAATTCACTATGTACTCCAGACTGGCCTCAAACTCATGACTGTCCTCTTGCCTCACTCTCCCAAGCTCTGAGATTTTAGGTGTGCACCATCAGGCCCAACTCATTAAATTTAATTTTTATCCTATTTTCTTCTTTGTCAAAATTGACTCAGTCTGTGTATTTTCATGATTCTTAAAAGGTCAAGTTATTCAGAGTTATTTTGAGTGAAACATGAACAGAATAGGTAAGGGAAACCACTTATGTGTAAGAAAAATGGTTCCCCAGGTGCAGGGTTATTAGTAGTTGACACCAGCCTCTGTTCTAGACAGAAGTGGGAGAGTTGGAGTTTTCTGACATTTTACTAAGCAAAACAAAGATACACAGTCAAAATAAAGCAAATTTGTTGGCCATCAGGGTTTTTTTTTTTTTTTTTGCTTTATTGGAACTTTATATATTTATTCCTTGATTTGTTGCCCAACCAGTGCAGATCATCCTCAGTTTGTAAGGGCACAAGACTAATGGTCACTTCCTTTTGTTCCTCTCTTAACTTCTCAGTTCCCCCCCCCCCACACACACACCTTAATTTGTCATGGTACTTATATTTACAATCTGTTCTTTATAACTGTTTTTCAAGATTTGTCTTTGGGTGGATTCTAAAAAGAAGGTAAATGGTTTTTGTATTATTATAGTTGATTGCTGACCTGACATTACACTTTTCCTGGATCCCTGATCTCATTTGAGATAGCAAGTTGCCCAATCAAATTCTCATCCTTCCAGCCCCTTTTGAAGCTTGGAATGGCTATGTGGCTGTGTACCATAGTTCTGGCTAGTGAGACAAGAAGAGATGTCCACTCAGAAAGTTTGGGGGTGGATGCCACTGACCTGGGTCCTCTTCCTTCCTTGAGTGTGGAACTGGTGGCCAGAGTGACAGTTCTTTTCATATGCTTTCAACCCCATGACTTTGTTTTCTGGGATTTCTGACCTCAAGCTGGTGGTCTGTGGAACAGGGCAGTTCTTGTCTAGCTGATTCATAATCTTCACATTTTAGGTTTAAATGTCACAACTTTTGGTCAATGACCATTCCTTCACCTACTTTCTGTCATCTAGAAAGTGACATCTCTTATCATTGATGACTTTTTTTTTCAAGGTAAGGTCTCAATCTAACCCAGGCTAACCTGGAATTCACTCTGTAATCTCAGGGTGGCCTTGAACTCATGGCAATCCTCCTACCTCTGCCTCCTGAGTGCTGGGACTAAGGGTAAGTGTTGGAACTAAAGGCATGCACCACCATGCCGAGCTCTTGATGACTTTTAATGCTTGCTCATTTGCACTCTATGTATGAATGTTTGTGTCTGAATGAGAAAAAAATTCCAACTTTCAAATAGAAAACATTGTGGTTTGTAGAGCTTCTTGGGAACATAAATAGAAATTAATAATTGTGACACAAATTGTGACACAAGAGATACATGAATATTTAATGCTGAGCATTTTCCTTAGCACTCCTAACATCACAAACCTGAAGTCATCCTGTTACTATCTCCATTTTACAGTTGAAAAAACAGGAAGCTCAAGAATCTGTTAGTGAAAAAGCCAGGAATATAACCAGACACTGTGTTTTTCTGTTAAGAAGTATGCCCCAGATTTATACAAATTTATTTTGTTGGATATAATTTGAAAGTTACAGTGAGTAGTCAGTGAAAATTATTTCCTTCTCACTCTATTCCTCCCATAGAAGCAACTACTGCTCTTTGTCTCCTTCCAGTACATTTATTTACTCACTGTGCTGAGGCTAGGAAAATTTCCTCAAATTTCGTTTTTTTTTTTTTTTTTAATTCACTAAACAAATGGTTTAAAGAGTACCTCAGAGCTTCATTGTCATGGCTGCTTGTCTCCCTGTGCAGTGTTTATAATATCATTGAATCTTCTGTTATAAAGTACCTTGCAGTTATGTAAAGTTCTGCACTCCACAGTTTTCTAAGTCAGTTTTCAAGTTGCGACCCATCTTCAGCAATTCTGTTACAACAGCCATGCCATATGACTAGTGTCATGTGAATTTTTGACATTTTAGTTGCTAGGCAAGGCAGTTTCTCTTTCTCAGTACTTCCCTCATCTGAAGCTATCCAATAAGTAACATCACTTCAAATCTCACTCTACTGTCAGATACAGGATATAATATAATACATTTACAAATAAAGTGTCAGGGCCAGGTGCGGTGGTGCATGCCTTTATTCCCAGCACTCAGAAGGCAGAGGTAGGAGGATCGCCATGAGTTTGAGGCCACCCTGAGACTACATAGTGAATTCCAGGTCAGCCTGGGCTAGAGTGAGACCTTACCATCCCCCCCCAAAAAAAACTGTCATGGTGGGGAGATTGCTCAGCGGTTAAAGGCACTTGCTTCCCAAACCTGCTAGTCCAGGTTCAATTCCTCAGTTCCCATGTAAAGCCAGATGCAAAAAATGGCTTATGCATCAAGAGTTTGTTTGCAGTGGCAAGAGGCCCTGGCATGCCCATATTCTCTCTCTTCTTGCAAAACAATTTTGCAAAGAACACACTTTTGTCATAAGACATTACTCTCTCCCCAAGTTTCTACCATAGATCTCCTTGTCTCTTGTCTTCCTGTCTTATTCCCTCTAAGCCCATCGGCAGGCAACTGGACACTACCCAGGGATACATTCTATCTAAGGGCCTCTCCTTCCATTCAAGACCTGATTATTGAGAAGACCTTTCATACCTACACACCTATGGGTGTAGCTAGAATGCAGCTTCCATCCATTTCCAGTTGTACACAAATACCAAACTGATCTTTCTTTTTTTAAAAAATATTTTATGTGTTTATTTATAAGGAGATACAGAGGGAGAAAGCCAGAGAATGGGTAACAAAGGCCTCTAGCTGCCGCAAATGAACTCCAGACACATGCTCCACTTTGTGCATCTGGCTTTACATGAGTACTGGGGAATCAAACCAAGGACATCAAGTTTTTTTTTAAAAAAAACTTGTTTTATTTATTCATTTTCAAGCAGAGAGATAGAGATAGATAGATAGAGAGAGAGAAAGAGAGAGAGAGAGAGAGAGAGAGAGAGAGAGAGAGAGAGAGAGAGAGAGAGAGAGAGAGAGCACCAGGGCCACCACCTTGTGGGTCTGGCTTATGTGGGTCCTGGGGAATTGAACCCAGGGCCTTAGGCACTGGAGGCAAGTGCCTGAACCACTGAGCCATCTCTCCAGCCCAGGACATCAGGTTTTGCAACCAAGCATCTTTAACTGCTGAGCCATCTCTCTAGCTCCTAAACTGACCTTTCTGTAAACAAAGCTTAGGCCTGTTCTTCCTTCTGTAGTGGCTGGCTATGTTGGTTTTGATTTAATATTTTATATACAAACATTTATAAATATTTTATTTATTTATTTGAAATAATGTGTGTGTGTGTGTGTGTGTGTGTGAGAGAGAGAGAGAGAGAGAGAGAGAGAGAGAGAGAGAGAGAGAGAGAGAGAGAGAGAGAGAGAGAGAGAATGGGCATGCCAGGACCTCCATCCACTGCAAACGAATTCCAGACACAGGTGCATCTGGCTTTACATGGGTACTGGGGAAATGAACTCAGGTCCTTCTGCTTTATAGACAAGCATCCTAACTGTTGAGCCATCTCTCCAGCGTGATATACATAAACATTTTTAGATTAAGAAGAATGTCTTCAAATTACTCTCAATTCAGAAACATTTTTTTAAGTTCAAAGAGACTTTAATAGATTAAGCAAAGGAAAGAAGAGAGAATATGAAGAGTTCCTGCCCATGAGAAAGCAGGAGGGCATAAAGCTCACCTAGAGATCCAAATTAAGGTCGCTTATAGGTTCTAGATAGGGGCTGAGATAACCAGCCCTGACACCAAGTTTTGAGGCTGAGCTAACCATCTACAATGTCAGGCTCAGGTTTAATCCTTCCAGGACTCATAATTCTAGGAAAAGGAAACTTCTTCCTAGGGAGGAACTCAGGTTGGTTTATGGAAAAGCAGATCTAGGAAACTCCTTTGGTCAAGGGGAAAAGCTAGATCCTTCTCTAACCTCTAGCAAAGTAGAGACTGCAAGGGCAGGATTTTCAGGGTGTCCAATCACCCTAAACTGCCTCAATTCCCCATCTGAAAAAGCAACACTAGTTGCCATCAGGTATGGTAATTGGGAAAATTTTCCAGTAGGTCTATCTAAGGGACCCTGAAAGTGCATTAATATAGTGTGGGAAGACAGTCCTTAATAAAGACATTGAGGAGGGGGAGAATAAAAGCAAGGAGTCAAGGGGAAGTGGGCACAGCAAACTGGAGCTTTTTTTTTTAAATTTATTGTCCATAATGAGTTACAACATTTAGTGGGCAAACAATGAGTTGTTATCCCCAATTCCCCACTGCCCTCCCCTCCCCCCTCCACTGGATAACCTCCTCCATGGGTCGTCTGGATCAGTCCTTGTGACAGGGGACCATGGATAGCCTAGTATTCAGCCAGGTTCTCCTGGCCATGCCTCTG
>PVHP010043612.1:0-14476 GCA_004024765.1 Zapus hudsonius
ATTATTTTATAATTTTGTTTAAGAGGATATTGTACCTCTATTATGAAGTCTACAGTTATATATTTTAAAGGTTATATTTCTTTAGGGATTTTTTTCCATTTTAGCTATTGTTGGTTTAGTGATTTGCTCTTGACTTTTCTTGCATGCGTTTGAATTCAGCTACCATATTGGATTCTGCTGTTGTTTCCTAAATTTGAAATAAAGTCTCTCTTGTTATCCAATTATTCTTAGCAGTCCTGTCATTTTGGACATCCAAAGCAGTGTTAGTAATGCTAACACAGCCCTCTCTACTTTTTCTTTGTTTGAATGGCAATGGATTCAGCCATTCACTGTTTTTTGTTTATTATTGGAATTAGGTAAATTGTTTTTTGTTTCATATGCATCCTCCTATATTTAAGTGGAGTAAAAATATATTAAAATGAAATATTACCAAATGCCTTTTCAGGTATTTGTTGATATAGCATATCTCCTTTCCATTAGAAGTTATAGTATCCCAGCATCCACGAGAGAGAAAATCAAGAGAAAAACATGTCACTTTTATGCAAAAATTATGCAGCCCAGTTCCTGCCCTTGTGAAACATTTGGCAAGTAAGAAAGATAAGACCAAAGTGTTCTGTCAGCACTGCCGAGCCTGTAATTCATTTGAAATTATGCAGTTGAGAGAGGAAGCGCAGAGAGAGAGAGCCTGGATTCTCAGGAAAGGCCTCTTGAGGAATCACGGTCCCTCACTGGAGAGCAAGCTATGACAAGTTTACTCATGGAGTTACAAAAGCAAAGATTAGAGAACTGAAAACGGTATTGTAAAGAGATGAGGTAAATGATTACTCAGCCCGTGGAAATGAAGACGATGGTGACAGAAACAATGCAGAAGATAATTTGGTCATCTCTACTAGGAATGGACAAAAGAAATACCTAAAAAACCCAGCAACCAAACCAGTACAAGAGAGTTACAGCAAGATGAGTACTTCATCACTGGAAAGCTTCACCCTGGTAACAGGTCTCCACAACTATTGAAACTTTCCCGTATTACCGTGTGAAAGCACCTTTCTCAGAACTAAGACTCATCCTTTTCAGGGAATGTACTCAGGGAAATAAGTAGACCTCCTGCCACTTTGTGAGTCGGTTACACCTGAATTCACAGGTGTTCAAAATGGAAGGGAATGAAGAGATCAGATAGGGCTTTAGAATCAGAGCACTGTGAAAATGCACGTGCTGCAGACTTTATTTAACAGGTGATGGAGGGTAAAGCCAATTCATATGCACAGCATTCTTTGGAAACCCAGTAATACCAACAGAAAAGAGAAAATGAAGGAAAACTAGCTCCTTTCCAATTGAGAATGATTTGCCATTCCTGATTTCTTTGATTGTTTCTTTCCATGCTTAGACTTTTATCTGAGAGTTTGTTAACCCTCCCCCTGAAGAACAAGATGCTGTGTTAGATCTCTTGCTTTCTGTGGCTTCTTATCCACACTCGGAATGACTTTTATTTTACTGAATTGGCATGTTCCAGTCTACGTGTTTCAGTGCTGTTCCTGTCTTCCCTAGTGAGTTACCGGTTTCTTTTTTCCCGATTCTGCACAAATGTCACTTACTTGGTCTTCCCTTCCTCACCTTCCACTCTAAAGCTGTTTCCTCTTTTCCCTTCTTGTATATCCTTTACAGTTCCTCCACCTTCCACCTCTAAAGTACATTTTTGTTTTGCTTTGCCTTAATTTAGTTATGGATCACACGTGACAAATCAGTCCTTCCTCTACTTACCCTTATCCTTGGAAGCTCCTTTTTGTAATCAGAGCATTGCACACACACACACACACACACACACACACACACACACACACACACTCATACAGGCTTTACGGAAACTTTCCTGCAGATGAGGACAGACTTAAGAACACAGAAAGTGGTCAGGATACTTTCATGTTCTCCCACAGTATCTCATGTTTCTTTGGGCTAATGCCATCTTTCCTTACATTTCCTAAAATGTGCCCTTCCTCCTCCCAACAAGTTGTCACTCTTAGCTTGCCTAAATTTGTCACCAGTGGAAAAGTTCTATTGCTCCTAAAGCCTGCCTCCCTGGTGGCCCCCCTCCCTGACTCTAAGCATCTTATGAGACATCTCTGTCTTCATGGGGCCAGCACATTGGAACAGAACGGTAAGTAGTTAACAATAGCTAACTTTGTATTCAGCTATGAGGTTTTCTTCACATGCTTACAGCTAGGTTTGTCTTCTATGGAAGACGATGAACATCATTCAGCAATGACTATGTTATTTCTCTCTGTGTTCTCAATACCTAGCAACATGCTGTACACAGTAAGCACCACATAAGTGCTTGTTGGTGAATACAGAGCATGTGTATGGTCGTAATACAATCAATGACAGGAGCATGAGTGTGTTCACAGTGTCCTTCATCACGGATCTTTTTATATTTGTTTTTGTTTTTACCTCACCATGGTTCTGTTCCGTGACTTCATCCTGTGGTCAGTAGAAGCTTTGGTTGTCACCTTACTATGCATGGGTCATTCCAGTTCTGGTATTCTGTCAGCTAATGATTTCATGAGAATTTTTTTTAATTGGGGGGGTTCCTTTGTCTGTATCCAGATGGTTTGTACCTTCTGACGAATCTCCTTTCAGCAGTCTGGGGCAATGCTTCCTTGCCTGGCTCAGCAGTATCGTGCTCTGTCAATTCAACCACGTCTGCTTTCTGGATGTATGATTGGTGCCTTTCTAGGTATTCAATGGAGGCCGCATATACCACCATGATGGGATGGCAGAAGAAGTGCTCTTGAATAATAGAGTTTATATGAAAAACACTCCTTAAAAAGTTCTAGAAGAGCTCCCAGTTCACATTCCTGTGATTGTTCCTGAAATAGCAGCGTAACCAATAATAACTCATCTCATAGAACATTGTGTGTGTGTGTGTGTGTGTGTGTGTGTGTGTGGCTTTTTTTTAAACTTTATTGTCCAAAATTGGATACATTGTATGAGCAAATATTGTGTTAGTATCCCCATTTCCCTTTTCCCTGTCCCCAATCCACTGAGTATCCTCCTTAGTGGGCATACTAGATCAATCTATGGGGTAAGGGGTTATGGATAGCACAGGAGGCAGCAAGGTTTTCCCCCCTTTGTGTGTTGTTGCTGAGGGGGGCATGTCTCTGGATATTCTCCCTTCCATGACTCTTATACTCTTTCCGCCCCCTCTTTGCTCACTCAGTTCCCTGAGTCATGGTGGGTGAGTTTTAAGTCTGCTTTATTATTGTTGAGATCTTAAGTGTCTCTCTACTTCTGCTTTAGGTTGTGTTGGATACCATTGGTGTCTGTCTCCCTGACTTATCCTGGGTTGACTGATTTGTTGTGGTTATTGGTCTCATGCTTATTCCATCACTCTGTCAAAGGTTTCTATTACACAATAGGCCCAGGCAGGGGTGAGGGGTGGGGGTGGGGAGGTTCATCTCTTGCCAGGGTGTCAGCCACCCGCCTGCAGCTCATTGGTAGAGTTGGAATAAACATAGCTCTTTCAACGCCTTCTGAAAAATACAAACAGAATCTCCATCAGAGTGTGAGATTAGTATAGGTTAAAAGAGATACACATTTCTAATTTGGCAAGATTCTATTGAGATTAGCCTCTCTGTAGTATTCCGGTAATAGGAATTTCTCTTTGGAGCCCAAGTTTTTGATTCCCATAGGATTTTTCCCTGAGTCCCAGTTCCAGTTAAGCGTTCTTAAATCACAAGGCAGTAGAATGTTCTGCTGACAATAAGCATGTTACAAAATAAAAACATGTTCACACTCAGGAAAAAAAGTAAACAAAGAGAAAATCAAAAGCAAGGACTGGGAGATAGATAGATCGATTCTAGGTTAGCCATTCTTTGGGATTGGGAGATCTGAAGTATCCTTTACAGAGACCATCTTGGGTCAGGCTCCTCTCCTTCGCTGGCTGTCCTTCTGCTCCTCTGGGAGTGCCATACACTTTGGTTTGTTCCACACAAGATTGCCCTTTCTTGGTTTTGTGACCTCTGGTTTATTGTCTAGCCTGCAGGATCTTTAGCTCTTAAACTCTTAAAGCTCTCTGGCTTTTTTTCCCTTTCACTTTATCCTCTTTGTCCAAATTGCTAGTCTTTACTGTGTACAGAACTGAGGTCTTCCTGTCCATTCTGTTGGGTAGATGTTGTAAGAAGATGGATCTCTCCCAGGATCAAGCATTGGGATATGGATTCATGACTCTGGAACACAAGGTCATGAGAGCAGCCATTTCTGACAGTACTTCTGATCACAGCTGCATCAGCACCCCCATGGAACAATATTGGTAGCTGTAAGTGCTCAGTAAATATTTTTGAATGAATAAAAGAAATACCTATGTCACAGTAAGCTCTTCATGCTGCTATGATTGAAGTTTTCCTTGGCTCACCTAGCTCTACACTGAAGAGATTTCTCTGCTTTGAGGAGGATTGTAGAAAATCCTCTTCTGCTTTTCTATTTGCACAGATGCTATTTGAAAAAAGAAGTTGGTATTTTTCTGCCCCAGAATAAGGAAGTGGAGGTGGAGCTGCAGCTTCTACTCTCCTTCCCAGAGGAACACTTGGAGGCCTCAGCAACAGATGGCTCACACCACTTCTCTAACAACCACCAGGATGCAGAGAGTGCCTGGGGTGGCAATCTGCACCCAAGGAGGGGCCATTCACATAAGAGGTTCCTCTTCCACAAAAAGGACAGATTGGGCACACTTTTCTGAGCACATCCATTGTTTGCACCCCACTTAAGACAACTGCATATCCCAATTCTACATAGAAGATTCAATCATTCTTCTGTAGTTCTAATTTTCCTTTTTGTTGTTGTTCTTGTTGTTGCCAATGAGATTGTCTACAGGTCCAGAATCAGAAAGCCTCTGTCTAGAAGTGAACACAGGTGCTGCCTCTATGGGCTTTGTATGCTCATCAAGTGTCCCATCTAAGAGATTAGGAGACTCAACCATTGTCTTCTCTGCTCTTCTCCTAGGGTTAGTGTCTTATTCTTGGGCTCTACTGGGAGCTCCTAAGTTTAAGCAAATCATGACTATTAATTTCAGCACCTACCTTCCTCTAGTTATAATTTATAAAATAGTGAAAACATTAATTAGCCCACTGGCAGATGTCATATGTAGAATCCCCCTTTTGTTGTTTCAGGAAGATACTCTACAATTCTAAAACAAGATCTATTTCTGAGTCTTCACATCTTTACTCCCACCCCTAGCTCACAACTCTGTGTTCATATGTGCTTGTATATTTCCAAGAGTCCAGGCCCTGACTTCAGAGGTTACTCTTTGACTTCTGAAAACATTCTCAGCTCATACTCTATCTGACCAAGGTTTGAAACTAGTCCGGTCTTGTTATGGTAGGCTTGTTGATCTGGAGAGCAGTCCTTAATGAATCCAGGTAAAATCTTGAAACCTAAAATATCCTTAGTTTTTTAAAGTTAAGAAAATGTGCTTGATAATTTGTAGTTAGGTCACTAAGGAACTTATTGCTTAAATTCTGACACTTGAAATGTGAAAGATAATGGTATTTATAATTATCCTGGGTCAGAAGTCATAAACCAGAACATACAGTCACTATTAGTTGTAGCAGAAATTGTCTGTTGGAAAATTCTATCATCAACTTTTTTCTTCCACATGTAATGAGATCATTTTAGAACTTCTCTTTAAGCAAATCTGCCACCTTAAAGAGTCACAATTATAGAATCAACAGTGGCCCTTCCAATAGAGCTATGGCATCTAAATCCAGCCACCCTTTCTAAGCATTCATATTCTTAATGACTGTCTGTCATTAGCCCCAGACTTTTGTTGTTGTTGTCAAGGTCTCACTGTATCCCAGGCTGACCTTAATTCATTCTTTAGTTTCAGGCTGGTCTCAACCTCAGGGCAACCCTACCTCTGCCTCCCCAGTGCTGGGATTAAAGGTGTGCATTACCACACCTGGCTTCAAACTATTTATTTATTTTGTATGTATGTATGTATGTATGTATGTATGTATGTATGCATGTATGTATGTATGTATTTATTTTTGAGGTAAGGCCTCACTCTATCCCAGGCTGACCTAGAATTCACTGTGTAGTCTCTGGGTGGTCTTGAACTCTTGGCCCATCCTGGTACCTCTTTCTCCCGAGTTCTGGGATGAAAGGCGTGCTTCACCATGCCTGGCCAGGGGCGCTTTCTACCTGGAAAGTTTCACTTTACTTTTTCCAAGATGTTAAGATGTTCAAAGATGTTAAGAGCTAGTAATGTTAACTAATGAGAAGCAATGGTGTTTAGTAACCTCACTTTACTAGGAGAAAATGCATGAAGCACTGTTTTCTTATTCCCTTATTGATGAGAGCTTGACAGGTTGGGAAGAGCTCCTGTTTTTTTTTTTTTTTAAATACTGATTTATTCATTTTCATGCAGAGAGGAGAAAGGGAAAGAGAGAAGGAAAGGGAGAGAAAGAGAGAGAAGGAGAGGAGAGAGAGAGAATGGGCATGTGCCAGGGCCTCTAGATACTGCAAAGGAACTCCAGATGCATGTACCACTTGTACATGAGTACTGGGGAGTTGAACCCTGGTCATTAGGTTTTGTAGGCAAGTGACTTAACTGCTTAGCCATCTCTTCAGCCTTCTTTTTTTATGTCAAAAATTCAGGCAGAATTGTGATCATGACCTTTCAATCTAGACTATGGAGTTTATTTCTGTTTTCACTGAGCTCTTTCATAATTGGCCTTTTGGTTTTATAATATGACTAGCATTATCTTTTGGGTATGTTGGATATATTGATATTTAAGTAGGTGTTTGTGTTTGAATCTGTCAATCTATTCACTATATATGATAGAATTTGCATATAAAAATCTGAGCTTTTTCCACAGGATTGTAGGGAACACAAGATGTTTATACTTAGGTGGCCTGTCTATCATTCTTTGACTGTTAATTATTTGAAAAGATTCAGTTCCAAGATGTTTAGAACCAGCAATGTTAATGATAATGAGAAGCAACGATGTTTATTAAGCATGTTTTATGTAAAGGTACTGAGACGGTTACCATCCTCATTCCCCATACTTGATGGTGCTGCAAGTGTTATTTCCATATACACAAATGAGGAAAATGCGACTCAGAGAAAAGACAGGTGAGGTGTTTAAGGTAACATAATGTGTGAATTACAAAGCTAATGTTCATGCCCAGGCTTGTCTAACTGTGATGTTTTCAAATCTTTTAATGCCTTGGGTCCTCTGGTGTCTGGCCACGTGGTATCACGTGTATCATATGGGTGTATTTATTTAAGGTTCAGAGTATTGATAGGGGTGTGAAGACTTATCCTGCATCTCTAAAGCCATTTAGATATGACAATTAGGACAGTTGGATGCTCAAGCACTTAAAAAAGCTTTCAATCTTTTATATTTCCAAACAGTGGTCAGTGAAGATGTCAAATAAATCTTGTGTTCACATTGATTTAGAGTTCCTGCTCTGTCCATCCCTTTTGCTGCTGGTTTTCCATTCAATGAAGTCCACAGATGTTGGATCCATGTGGGTGATCTAGGAATTAGTATCCCAATTATAAATACCTTGCGAGGAAGGAAAATGGCCCATCCCCAAAGTGCTGGAAGACTGGCTCCCATAACTAGGGCACATAGCTTAATCTACATTCGCATACTTACTGGCTTTTGTTTCTTCCTTTCTATAAATTGTAATTTAGCTATGGATAAAATGCAGACAGATTAAAATTTTCACTCTTCCAAATTTTGGCCAGTACTAGATATAAGTTCTTTATTTCCTGTATAGTTATCTTTTTATCAATGATGATAAGCGTTTAGATCCAGAACCAACCCTCCCTCAAAGCTAAAGTTCTCATAATAACCAGACTAAAGCTATTTCTTTTCTGAGCATGCTCAGAGAAGATTGGAGGGATTAGAGAGAGGAATGGTTACCAAAAAATTGATTTGTAAGAACAGAGCATCCAGTAAGCTGATGTCAGGATGCTGATTAAAACATCAAAACCCTTCTTCTGTCACGATGGCTGTAATCAAATGTCTGGCATATCATCTAGCACAACAGAGTTGACAGGAAAGTCAGCAGACTGCCTCTGACACTGATATTCTTTGTGTATTCCCAACCCAGTTGTGATTCCTGTGGATCTTCAATCACACAAAAAATACATTTTAATACTATCTAAACTAGTTCTCTACATTTTTCTTTATTTCTCGGTTAAAAGCCAGTGAGTAAAAATGAAACAAGATTTTGCCATGACAAAAGATCTACTATGACTCTAAGAAAATCCAGAGTTGTCTTTCAGAATTTCATTTACATTCCACCATTAATACTTGAACTTGTTTAACATAAAAGGGAAAAGAAATGGAAAAGGAGGGAGGAAGTATGATAGGTTAGAGAAAAACACGAGAAGACAGGAGGGGAAGCAATAATAATAATTCAAGTGAGCCATCTTGCCTAGATATTTCAAATTAAGTTATCAAACATTAGTTTTTTTGATAAGAATTTTTTTCATGGAAATCTTTCAAATTTGATTTCTATTTCTTTTATATCACCCCTTGTATCAATTGGTTCTGATTACATAGGTATTTAGAAACAATTTGTTTCTAGTATACTATCTAAAAATCACTAGTGCTATATATATATATCAATGGCCTTATGGGAAAAATAGGCTAAGATACTATGGGAGGATTGCTCTGGGGACAAGGGCTCACAGTGGGCATTGTAGAATCATGAGTTTCAACAGTTTTATTTTCAGCATTTATTAAAGAAGCAAAGGAGTGCAGGCTTAGAACACTAGTTCTTAATAATCCATTAAACACATCTCAGAATGCTTAACAGTTTTCATGTGCCTTACCTAAGCCTGTGCGATTTGATGATACAGTATTCTGAATTAAATGAGTGCTTCCACACTACTGTTATTTTCCATATCTATTTAGCAGGCAATTATTCCATTCATTATAGTTGGGGAAAAGGGCTGATTAAATAAGTATCTCCCCAAAGGCGGAGTAAAATAAAAGCATCCTCAGTTGCCAAGAGAGAACTTGGTTCAAAGGAAATGGGATAAGGTTCCCTCTACTCTTGACTTCCTCAATTCTTTCCACAATGGTTATGAGATAAAGTAGAATCTTACATAATCTCATCTAATCATTTAATTTTCTTTTGGGATATGGACTCACTGCACAGCTCAGGCTGACCTTGAATTTGCAATCCTCCTGTCTCAGCATCTGGAGTGCAGGGTTTATATAGTTGTACATCACCACCCTGGCTTTCATTTAGTTTTAATATAAGACCAAACCAGACCTTGAATATATCTCATTCCCCCTACAGAATAAATCTAGACCTTTTAACTTGGCATGTAGTTTGTGATCTTGTCCCTGTCTGCTATTTCACTCTCTGCTCACCCTGTCTGTTTAATACTTCCAAGTACCTGAAATACTAATGTGCCCTCCCCAGTGCCCCCAGTGCCCCCAGTGCCCTCCCCAGAGCTCTCCCCAATGCCCTGTACTTTCTTGACTGTTGTCAAGATGACTGTTCTTGAGGCATCTTTTTCATCCCCTCAGTTCTTCATCTAGCTTGTTAATTATTGTAATAATCACTGACCCTTGCATGAGTTGGGCTCTCTTCTCTATCTAACTGCTGTTGAATAAGCTCTTAGAGAGTGACATGGCATATTTTGTGATTGTCTCATTTTCCCCTTCACTAGCACTGTGAGGTAGGCATAAAAGGATTGGTCTTATGTAACAACAACTGAAGCCCACTTTATATACTAGTGTTTCAGGACCCTTCTCTCCTTCTGTTCCTCCCCTACCTTTCTGTCCAGGCCTACATATGGAACTGGAGAGTTGTAACTAATTATATTCATTCAGTTCCTATTTTGGATGCCTTCTTAGAAAAAGAAAAACACGTGATATAATCATGTCTGAGTGATTCAAAAGAGAAACTACTAGCTGTGTTGCACATGCCTAGAGAGATGGAATATTCTGGAAGGGGCTTTTGCACACTGAAAAGACATTTATTAGTTTTAGGCAGTAAATAAGAGAGAATAAAAAAGATTAAATAATAAGATTTCTTATCTCACATAAGGAGTCCAGAGATAAGGTTATCCCAAGACTAGTAAGTATGACTGTCTGAAGAGAGCATCAAAGCTGAGCCCATTCTTTCATCTGTCTACTCTGCCAGTCTTGGTGTGTGGGCTTTTGTCTCCAGGCTTGTCACATCATTCTCCAAGACCACCTCATTGCACAGCCTTGAAAGGACAGGTGTCTCCCTTTCATGACCCTTTAAATGAGAAAGAACAATGTCAGAAGCTCCCCATTCCAAGCAGTCAGTGAAAGTGGGAATTAAGTGAATGAAATTACTAATCCTAACCAAGGTTTACTCCTTGGTTCTGTGGAAGGACTGTGCTTCCAGGAGGCACATGGCCATTCAGGACTTGAATGTAAGCAAGGCTCTAGTAGAGGAGGAAGGGGCAAGGCCATGTCTTCTTACTGCCTTACAGTACCTACCACAGCACTATACAAGCGTGAGTCTCAATTTTTTAAATATATTTTAATTTTTTTATCTATCAGAGGGATATGAGAGATAGATAGAGAGAGGCAAAGAGGGGGGGGGAGAAAAAGAAAGAGAGACAGAGACAGAGAAACAGAGAGTATGGGCACCCTAGGGCCTTTTCCCACTGCAAGCCAACTACAGACACGTGTGTCATGTTGTATATCTAGCTTTACATGAGTCCAGGAAATTGAACCCAGCCATCAACCACTGAGTCACTTCTACCCAGCCCATGTTCTAAATTTTTATATTAAAGCAATTCATATTATATGATAATGGTTTCAGAAATATTGAATTTTTTAAGAACCAAATTTTTAATTTATTTTTTAGAGTAATAATGCTTCTTGTTCCCTTCAAATGGGATAGTTGCCTCAGGAACAGAACCTAAGCAAATTTGAGTGTAAGTAGTTTGTTTCCAAGGTAGAGAAGAAGGGGAAGCAATGTAAAGGTAACTGAGAATGAAGGTAACTATAGATGAAAGAGGATGAATGCCATGGTGCATTCTGGGAAGTGGTAAAAGTGATGCTCACAGTTGTTTCCCAAGAGAAGTTACTGAGCTGGGGTTTTGATCCCAACTTTGCCAGTCATTTGTTGAGAGATGTAGGGGAGTGTGCTGATGTCCCCAGGGTTCTCATGATGTGTCCTTTTGTAGCCAAAGGGAATAAAGAGATGCACACGCTGGCAGTCAGAAGTCCCAAGTAACTGAAGAGGCCCATGTGATATGGAGACTATATCCTTATGTCCAGAAAAATAGTATAAAGGGTAAAAACATCCCAGATTGCTAAGGTTTTGGGAACCATTTTGCCAAAAAGGGGAAGAACCATTTTCATATTTATAATTTTGTCTTAAATGAGGTAACTTTGAAAACTGTGTGATTTGAGTATGTGTTATAGCAAATTATTTCTCTGACCACTGCATATGTTCAGCTATTCTGGTAAAAGAAAACTGACTTTAGTAGGTCTGAAGATAGATGTTTTTACCTGTAGGATTTATTCTGATGGTTCCTTAGAGCAGCTTAAAGGTGGAAATGTTACATTTAAAATATTGGCTCTGATTGTTGGTAGAGTACATTTTGATGTAATAGAGATGGCTTAACTGCTTGTATCCTTCTACCTTCCAAGATGATTAAGAGCACTGAAGTATAATTTATCTTTCGTTTTAAAGTGTGTGTTTAATTTGCTTACTTCTGCCTTATATAGCAGAATGATGTTTAATTATTAAATCTAAAGTAAGAGAATAGCTGTTTAAATCAGCAGGTTACTACACTTCATTTAACCGCTATAAATACCACGTTCTACAGAACTAAACTTGTATAGCCCACTAGCAAAAGGTGGATTCTGACAATCTGTCACTACATACACTTGCTTGGCAAAGTATTTTCCCCACTAGTTCTTTTGTTATTTTCTCCTTTTAGAATATACACCAATTACCAAAATTCTATGAAAAATCTCTGGGGGAAAAAAAAGTTTGTTCTCCATTTGCAGTATGAAGACACAGAAAGTGCAAGCAGAAGGGATGGAAAGAACTTGTTAGCAATTTAGGTGGAATAAGTTGGATGTAGGCTCCATGTTGATGGAACCTATGGTGGAAGCCTTATTTGGAGATAGCACTTTACAAAGTTAATTAAGTTTTAAAATTATGCTCATTCTAGATAGATTTAGGATGGATCTAAAATCATGGTTTGATTCAAAGCCTATAGACACAGCAAAATCAAGGGGGTATTTAAAATAGGAACACAGAAGGTAGGAGGGCACTGGAGATGATGAGAGATCACTCCATTCCATGCCAAGGGGTGCTAGTGTAACCAAAAGCTGGGATAGCAAGGTAGGAATCTCCCCTACTGCCTGGTAACATTGTATACTACTGCCTGTTGACATTGTATATTTGGGCCTGTGGCCTTTAGAACTGTGATAGAATAGATTTCTATTAAGCTGCCTACCGAGTTTGTAATCATTCTTTGGGAAGGTTAAGGGAACCTATATAGCAAGTATTTCTGTTAGTGGGAGCCATGATAATGGAGGTAATAACTTTCTTACCTACTGTTTTATACTCTGACATTTATGCTTATCAGAGCCTAATGACAGCAGAATGACTTGCCACTTGTCAAGGACCTGCCATGGATGAGGCTCTGGGAGCCACTGCTGTGAGGGGAGACTGAAGAGCTGCCTCAAGCCTCTGAGAAGCAGCCAGTCCTGGTAGGAAGTTGTGTTGCTCCACCCTGTATTTCCTCTTTTTTTTTAACTTTTTAAAAAAATATTTTATTCATTCATTTTCAATGGAGAGAGAAAGAGAGAGAGAGAGAGAGAGAGAGAGAGAGAGAGAATGCACCAGGGCCACCACCTTGTGGGTCTGGTTTATGTAGTTCCTGGGGAATTGAACTGGGGGCCTTAGGCACTGGAGGCAAGTGCCTTAACTGCTGAGCCATCTCTCCAGCCCTGTGTTTCCTCTTCTAAACCGACTTTGTGACGGACATGCTTCAGCCTTCTCTCCGAAGGACCTTAGCACCCTGCATCCATTGTGTGACGAGAGTGTGGGTTCTCAACAGCTCTGGCTGGTAAATCTCAGGACCAGAATTGGGTCACCACTATTTTGAGTTATTGTTGTTCAGAGACACCCAAGTGGCCCCCAAAACAATGATGGTCATTGCCAAAGCACTTGGTTACCCACCACAGCTAAAAGATAAAACCCTATTGCTGAAGACAGTATATAGGCTGTGGTCACAGGACACTGAGAGTCCACTTTGGGACAGAGAGGAAACACAGTCCTCTCCTGACAGACCCCCATGTTGTGGGAAAGTGCTATTTGAGCTGTTGGGGGATAAAGACCACCAACAGCACGAATAAGCAGGGTACCTTGCAACCAAGTAGCCAGACAAGCAGTATATATCTGTTCAATAGTGGCACACAGCCCCTGCAGGTAACCAACTTCCCTCTGATTGGATATGAGACCCCCTCAGTGAGAGAGACCTCGTTACTGGTTCTGGGAAGTAAGTCACAAGCCCATGGCCAGGAATCTCACAGACCCCAGAGAGAAGCCACCAGCCCTCTCTGGATAGCTAGAGTGGGCATACACATCAAGAAGTCTCTCAAATCACTATGCATATCTCCCCAAATCATAGTAACTCTCACTCTTGGTCAGAGATTCTGTTTTATCTGACAAGTAGCAGAGAATAATGGAGAGATTCACGATGCACCAGTATGATAAGTAAAGATACCCCTGTTGCCTTCCAGGAGATGTGCCACCTATACCATAGCTACTAGGGACCAGGAAAAAGTTGCAGAGGAAGCAACAACACTGATATTGCTTCCATTACTCATTTGACAACCACCTCCAGGGAAATGGCAGCAGACACAGTGGTTAATGGAAACACACTGAATCAGAAACTCAGAGGCTACAGAGAATATAGCAATAAACCAGACTGCTAACAGGGCTACCATGGCTCAGGAAATATCATGGAAGAGGGGATAGGAAGATGATAAGAGCCTGGAGGGGTTGTAGAAATTTCCTGAAGTAAGTTGCCCTCTCACACACAGAGATTGACTGAGGCCTAAATTACCCCACACTGAATACCTATAACCCAACTGAGGATTGCCCTCAAGGGCTGGGTGAGAGGGTTTATAAGTCTATATATAACCTTTGTAAAATAAATAATTTTTTATAGAGCATGAGCTCCAATATAAAACTTGTTCATATAGTCTTTATAATTTATTAATAAATAAATTGGTAAAACCCATAAAACATAAACAAACCAAAAGAACATGACCTCTTACTGTTTTCTTTACTTCATGCTCACCACATGTTTCAGTCATTTCTTTATGGAGTGAGCCTTCAATAAACTTTGTTATATTCTAAAGGATAAGAGCAGTATAATGACGTTAAGATTCATGTTTTTTAAGATGCATAGCTTTAACATTTTGTTCCCCCAACAATCCATATATATATA
>PVHP010043613.1:0-14367 GCA_004024765.1 Zapus hudsonius
TTTTTTGAGGTAAGGTCTCACTCTAGCCCAGGCTGACCTGGTACTCATTATGTTGTCTCAGGGTGGCCTTGAACTCATGGTATTTCTCCTACCTCTGCCTCCTGAGTGCTGGGATCAAAGGCATGTGCCATCATGTCCGGCCCATCCACCTTTTTGAAAGAGTGAGCCCTGGGATCCTCTTCTCCTTTGTGCTGGGTTAGGCTAGACTAGCTAAGCCCCTGGGATCCTCCTATCTCTGCCTCCCTTGCACTGGGACTACAAACACCCCCAGACCAGACATTTAAAAAAATATATTTTGTTTATTTATTTGCAGAGAGAGAGAGGCAGAGAGACAGAGACAGAGAAAGACAGACAGACAGTGGGCACACCAGGGCCTCTAGCCTCTGCAGACGAGCTACAAACACATGTGCTACTTTGTGCATCTGGTTTTACTTGGGTATTGGGGAATCAAACCCAAGTCATTAGGATTTGCAGGCAAGTTCCTTTATGGTTGAGCCATCTCTCCAGCCCCCAGATCTGGCATTTTTATGTGAGTACTGGGAATTGTTATTAATTGCACTATCTCCCCAGCCACCCCATAGCAGATTTTTCATTTAGTATTACATTTTATATATATGTTTTGGGAGAAAAATATATCAATTTACTTTTTCCTTTCTTGTGAAATTTTAAGATGAATGAAAACTAGATAACA
Organism: Zapus hudsonius; assembly: GCA_004024765.1. Taxonomy (NCBI): domain Eukaryota; kingdom Metazoa; phylum Chordata; class Mammalia; order Rodentia; family Dipodidae; genus Zapus; species Zapus hudsonius. The sequence goes on from PVHP010043613.1 coordinate 692, forward strand.
CCCTATCATGAATGAAAGATAAAAATGATCTTACTATGACTATTTTTTAGTAAAGAGTAGCTCAGAACAAGTGGATTGTACAGATTGAAACTAAGGATTGGTAGATTCTTTCATATGTTCTTTAAATTTTGAAGTAATGCCAGGTATGGTGGTGCATGCCTTTAATCCCAGCAGGCTGAAGTAGCCTATAGTTGAGACCTTGCTTCAAAACAACAAACAGAAGTAATCTAGTGACTAATGTGGAGACATAGCTTACACTTGGATTTCTTCTTGTAAACCATCATATTTTTTGGAAAGTAGCCAGGAGTCTCTCAGTCCAGCTTCTCAGTGTGTCTGTTCTCAGCATGATGCGCAGTACTTAAGATCCCCTGTCTCTTGTTAAAGAGGAAAGAACACAGGGAAGAAGGGTCTTTGAAAGTTCACATTTATACATATTCGAGCCAGAATTGCAGCTTGATTGGGTAATGCATGAACCTAGAACAAATCTTGATAAATAATACCCTAGCTAGATAACTATTCACCTCAAAGTAATACGATGCTACTTACCTTCATTATTTCACTTTTACAGTCCATCAATATTATGGAACTGACTTTACGGAAATATGGAAGTTATGAAAGATTTGAACAAGCCACTGGTGGTAGCTTGTTATCTAAAATTCGAATCTGGAATCATGTGAGAAAGTACATGATGAAGGAAGGCTGCCTGGGAGAGGTATGGCTATATCAAAGTGTGTGAGGAAGGAAGGCTGCCTTGGGAGGTATGAATATGTGGAGTTGGCATTTTTACTTTGAAGCAGTACCATGTATATGATTATTTTAATGCAAGTTTTGTTTTTCCAACCCTATTTTACTCTTTAAATTAGCTTCTTTGTATTTTTGTGCTCTTATTGTTAGTCATATACATATCTTATGGCATTATCCAAATTACTTAATGAAAATCATTCATGAAGAGATTTGCTCTAGCGTTTCTCATTATTACTTTTATTCGTCAGGTCAAAGCCTTGCACTGGCAAGGAACCTGTAATATATTTTTTTTAATTCTGAAACATTTACCTCTGAGCTATATTTCTTGCCTTCTATTTGAGACAAGGTCTCACTAAGTTGCTCAGGCTCAGTCTGCAGCCAAGGTAGATCTTGAACTTGTGGTCTCTTTCCTTAGCTTCCCTAGTAGTTACTATATCATTTATCATCATTATATCTAGACTATGTGTGAGAGATACCAGGGGTACAGTTTTGAGTTCTCCATGTCTTCCTCAGCATAGTCATCTATTTTCCATTCAATAGAGGTTTCTGAGTTCTCAAAGGGTGAAAACTCAAAGATTCCAAGGTGACCGGATGTACATTTCATCAGCTTGACTTCTAGGAGAGTCAGGGTAGTAGTAATGCACAAAAGTTCTTATGTATGAACCCATTGTTCTCTGTGAAGACTCTCTCCCCTCTTCCTTTATGTTTGGTTTTCTATACATGCATTTTTCCTCTTGTTCCTTAGATCGTCGTTCATCTCTCTGAGGACCTGCTTTCCCGGGCCTCAATGACAGTGGTAAATGGATGCCCAACTTTAACCATCAATGTTTCTACTGCACGTGAGCACTGGCTGGAGGGGATGCTGAGGCACGAAATAGGTAGGCACAGGCCTTTTCCTTTTATTGATTTGTAATATCATGAATTACTTCCAAAGAAGTATTCTTTTAGTATCCTTGCCTCCCTTCTTCTCTCCCTCCCTTTCTCTCCCCCAACTCTTTTTCTTTCTTGTTTTCAGTAAAGCTAAGATGAATTATTGAAGGAAAAAGGTGGAAAGCCCCAAAGTATCAGGGCAGTTATGCTTGTTATGATTTCTATTGTCATCTAGAGAAAGAAAGAGAAAAAGTTAAGCTTTGTGTTTGAGCTCAGAGAAGTGGGCAGGCTCCACAGTGGAGGTCTGTGAGCAGCTACCATTGTTTTTTGGTTTTTTTTATTAATATTTTTTAAAAAATTGTGAGGTTACTAATGAGACTATTTCATTTCAAATTAATGAGACTATCTTATTTTAAATTAAATATATTTTTTTTTTTGACATAGGGCCTCATGTAGCCCAAAGTGGCCTCAAAGTAGCTGGCCTTTGTTGATGTGTAGGTACTCATCAACGTAGAGGTGTGTAATCCTCTATCAGCTTTGAAATGTTTTAGAAATGTTTGTGGAGGGGGCTGAGAAATTGACTCAGCAGCTAAAGAAATGTTTGTGGAATGTTTTCCATGTCAGGCTTTTGTTACTAAAACAAATAACTAAAACAAGTAACTTAAAAAGAGATATTTATTCTGGCTCCCAGTTTTGTAGCTTTTCTACCTGGGATGGCCTGTCCTGTTGCTCCTGGGCCTGTGGTGAGGCAGCATCATCATCAAGGTGGCGCATGTGGCCAATCAGAACCTCTGACAGATGATGAGGAAGCCAGAGCAAGGACAAGGAAAGGCCTCACTGTCCCCTTCAAGAGCATATCTCCAGTGACCTAACACCACCTACTAGGCCTCCCATCTGTTTCCAACACCTCTCAATAGCACCAAGCTGGGGGCAGGGTTAACACTTCAGACTTTGGGAGAATATTCTAGATCCAAACTATAGCATTTTCTTTTTTAAAAAAATATTTTATTTATTTGAGAGAGAGGCAGATAGAGAGAGACAGAATCTATAGCATTTTCTCTGGGAAAGAATTAAAACATAAATGTAACATTTATTCTCTGCAGGCACACATTATTTCCGTGGCATTAACAACCTTCAACAGCCATGGAGCAGTTGGAGTGGTCGCAGAAAGCATGAGCTAAAGCCAAACAACCCCACAGAGGAGGGACTGGCAAGCATCCACAGTGTCCTGTTCAGAAAAGACCCCTTCTTATGGAGGGCTGCCCTCCTCTACTACACTGTCTACCAAGCTAGCCAAATGTCTTTCTGTGAACTCTTCAAAGATATTAGCAAGTTTGTCAAGGACCCCAATACAAGGTGGGATTACTGTGTTCGAGCCAAGAGGGGATGGACTGATACTTCCCAGCCAGGTAGGCATCCCATCATGACAGGTTTTCCAACTTATTGCCTAGTTCTTCGTGATTCTGGTCATGTTCTGATCCCTGAATGTCTGAAGTCACCCATCTATGAAACATTAAACCATTACTTGAAGGATTTTCTTTCTTTTTTGACAGTCTTGCTTCCTTGGCACTTTCAGCATAATTTTTTTTCAGCTCATTTTGAAACATTTCAGACCAACAAAACCAGGCAAGAATAATAGAATGATGGCATGGTGGTGCACACCTGTAATCCCAGCACTCAGGGGACTAAGGCAGGAGGTTCTTGATTTTGCAGCTCTGTCTTTAAAAAAAATAGTGCCATGAACACTTATATATCCTTCTTTTAGATTAAGCAAGTAATAACTTTTTGCCATTTATACCTTCTTGCAGGCTTTTTAAAAACCAGCTTTATTAAGATATTACTCCGTTTACATGTGTAACATGTAGAGGTTCAGTGTTTTTTAAGAGTTTTACATATCTGTTCAATATCACCACTAATCTCACAATGTTCTCTTCACCCTTCCAAGAAACGTATCCATTAGCATTCATTCTCCATTTCTTCCTCTATCCCCCAGCTCAGAATACCACTTTTAGTCTCTGGAGATTTACTAATTTTTGACATTTTAATATGAATAGAATTATATAATTTGTGATCCTTTGTGGCTGGCTTCTTTCGGTTAGCAGGATGTTTTCAGGAATCATCTATGCTGTAACATGCTAATATTTCAGTTGTTTTTAATCACTGAATTCATATTATATAATTCATTTATCCTTTTAGCGGTTGGTGGGCATTTGACCTGTTTCCACTTTTAGGTATTATGAGTGCTACTCACAACTCACTAAACATTTCTGTGGAAGTTCACCAGCAGCTGTCCACATCAAACTTGTATATAGATCTACAAGTCATCATTGCAGGGAGGAAGGGTTCAGACAAGCACTCATTCTCTAGCTTAGGCTAGTCTTGAACTCACAGTAATCCACCTGCCTTAGTCTCCCAAGTGCTGGGGTAACAGATATGAACCACCATCCTCAGCTTAAAAGTGGAATTTTTAAGTAAGATGATAACTCAATGTTTATCTTTTTTTTTGTTGTTGTTGTTTTTGTTTGTTTGTTTTTTAAGATAGGGTCTCACTCTAGCCCAGGCTGACCTGAAATTCACTATGTAATCTCAGGCTGGCCTTGAACTCATGGCAATCCTCCTACCTCTGCTTTCCCGAGTGCTGGGATTAAAGGTGTGCGCCACCTCGCCCACTTCAGTGTTTATCCTTTTGAGGAGTAGTCTGTGATCATACTTTCATCTCTCTGCTGGCCATGTGCATGTTTTCTTAAGAGATCTGTCAGCTTTGAACTTTCATTGTGTCATGAGTATGTGTGTGAGGGATGCGTGGATAATTATTCGTGCATGTGAATGCTTGTGTATCTCTGTGTGTAGAGTGGGCCAGAAGGCAGCATCAGGTGTGTGCCACCACACCCAGCATTTGATAAGCATGCTAGGGAAGAGCCACCTTCCCAGCCCATAAGAATATTTTAAAACTATTTGGTGCTTGGAGAGACTCAGGAAAAAGCATTTTTTTTTTTGAGTTTTCATAGTGGTGTTTAATTGTTAGGTCTTTTTTTTTCATTTGAGTCAAAATCTCAAACTTTAGGTCAGGCTGGCCTAACTTATTACATAGCCAAAACTGGCTTTGAACTTGTAGCAATCTTCCTGCCTCAGCCTCCTGAGTCCTGGAATTACAAGTGTGATCCACCATACCATACGAGGGATTTAAAATAATTTCTTTCTTTCTTTATTTGCTAGCAGAGAGACACGACACGTAGCTCTACCTCTAGCACCTGCAGATGAACCTCAGATGTGCATCTGGCTTTATATGGGTACTCGGGTATCAAACCTGGTCATTTGGCTTTGCCAGCAAGTGACTTAACTGCTGAGCCATCTCTCCAGCTCATACTGGAGAATTTTAGTGAAAAGAAATTTTTTTATGACTAGGCTCATATCTCATAAGGTGTTCCTGTATTTTAAAAGGTTTCTTTGTGTTTTTTCCTACTCCTAGCCTTAAATATTGTTTAAAATCTAGTTTTAATTCTTGTTTTCATAGGAAATCACCTAGAGTGTATTTATTTTAAATTATTTTTTGAGCCAGTGACTCACTATAAGGCTCAAACTAACCTTGAAGTCACTATGTTGCCAGGGCTTGTCTTGACTTTGATATACTCTTGTCTCTACCTCCTGAATGCTAGGATTATGGTGTGCATTACCACATCTGTCTACTCTGGTGTTCTTGGTGTTTTTTAAAAACTTTGTATTGACAACCTCATATATATGTACAATATAATATGTTTATAATCCCCTTATACCACCCTCCTTTCCCAACTAGTCCCTATTTTATTTTTTAATTTATTTTTTGGTGTTTCAAGGTGGGGGGGGTCTCACTCTAGCCCAGGCTGAAGAAGAATTCACTATGTAGTCTCAGGGTCACCTCAAACTCATGGCAATCCTAACTACCTCTGCCTCCCGAGTGCTGGGATGAAAGGCATGCACCACCATGCCTGACTTTTTAAACATTTTTATTGACAACCTCCATACAGAGAGATAATATACTATAATCATAATCACCACCAATCCCTTTTCCATTCCACTGTTCCCCTCCACTGATTTTCTTCTTCTTTTCAACTAATCTTTCTTTGATTCTGATATCATTTTTTCCCTCCTATTACATAGGTCTTGTGTAGGTAGCATCATGACCACTAGGGTCACATTGTGACTGGAAGACACTTTTACAAAGCACTCCTCCCCTTCTTTTGGCTCTTGCATTCTTTCTGCCACTTCTTTTGTAGTGGTCCTTGATCCTTGGAGGGTGTGAAAGAGATATCTCACTTAGTGCTGAACACTTCACTGTCACTTCTCAGCAAAGTGCTGAGTTTTGAGTCTCTACTCAAAACTCCATTGGTGACTACCATCTGAAAAGAGAAGCTCCTCTAACCAAAATTGAGAGTAGCATTAATATATAGGCATAAAATAAGTATTTAGAGGGCAGTTTGGTTGCATAATACATCCAATTAGTCAGACAGTAGTAGTTTAGCCACCTAGGACTATGGCCTCACCAGTCATATTTTTTCTAAATATATGTGTGTGTATATGTATATAGATAGATATTTATATTTACTTATTAAGAGAGAGAGAGAAAGAGGCAGAGAGAGGGAAGGAGATCAGGGAGGGAGGGAGAGAAAGAGAAGCTATGAGCACACCAGGGCTTCCTGCCACTGCAAATGAACTTCAGAAGCACTGTGTCGTAGTCAGCCCACACATAGCTGGGATGAATCTTCAAACCTGGCACAATTTAGAGAAGGAAAGTATTTATTAAAACTACAGATTGAGGGGAGGTTCCGTAACAGCGAAAAGAGGCTGGCCCTCTTTCACAGGTCCGAGCAGAAAGAAAAACCCATCACCAACACCACACACAGAACAGCAAACAGGCAGGAGAGCCAAGGAGAGAATTTCTTCCCCTTTATATAGCCTTAGGGTGGGGTCTTGCAAGCTTATCCCAGACTTAATAGCTTCCTGAGTCTCTGGAATTTCCTTCCTGCATGGCCCACACAGGAAAGGATGTTTACTTCAGCTTTTTTGAGCTTCCTTACATCCTGCCCCTTGCTGAGAGGCTGCCTTCCTGTAAACATCCTCAGAGACCCACCCAAGATAATTAAAAAGATCAAGTTGACAACAAAACCTAACCGTCACACATGGGTACTGGGGATTTGGGCTCAGGCCAACATGCTTTGCAACAAGTGCCTTTAACCAGTGAGCCATCGGTGCACTGACTTTTGACTCAATAACTCAGTTGCTTATTCTGCCCCTGCCTCTCTCCTAAACCTCGAGCAGGAGCCCTTCTCCTTTGCTTTTAGTTATTGTCCATGAAAGATTGTTTCAAAAAGACCTGTTTTCTTCTTTTACACTCAGCTATATGACTTTAGCTGGTTAACTCTCTAGGCTTGATTTTTTTTTTAATCTGAAAATGAGTTGATTAGGGTATGTGACCTTTATAAGCAAAAACTTTGTGTGGAGGTGTAGATCAGGATTTTTTGCTGCTGCACAGGAACATCAAAGGTATCCCCACTTTGGGTTTGGCTTTACAAGGATGGGGTCTTACAACCTTTCCCCAGACTTAATGGCTTCCTAAGTCTCTGGAATTTCCTTCCTGCATGGTCCACACAGGAAAGGATGTTTACTTCCAGCTTCTTTGAGCTTCTTTACATCCTGCCCCCCTACTGAGAGGCTGCCTTCCTGTAAACGTCCTCAGAGACCCACCCAAGATAATTAAAAAGATCAAGTTGACAACAAAACCTAACCATCACACATTGCCACTTTGTACATCTGGCTTTTCATAGGTACTGGGGAATTGAACCTGGGTTGCCAGGCTTTGCAAGCAAACATCTTTAAAAAATAATGCTTTGGTATTCTCCTGACTCGGCTTCCCCTTGCCATCATCCCATTAGAATTATAAAGGTTTTCACAACTTTGCATCCAGCTTTATGTGGGTGCTGGAGATCCAAACTCCAGTTGGTAGGCTTACACCTTTAAACCACTAAGCCATATCCCCAATCCTGAATGGGGATTCTAAAATGAAAACTACTAGTGTGTATCCTCCCCGTACTATCCTAGTACTTCAAGATCTTATATTTTATGTCATGATGATAATTAAATATAAATAAAAAGAGCTCATTTTTGGCTGCTCATCTCTCCTGAACTTCCAGGTCCCATGCTGGGCTGATATGGGGGAGGGCTTCTCCCACTTGGACTTTCTAACCCCTTTTTGCCATCTCTGTGGCAGGAGCTCTTTGTACTTTCTTTCTCTTTTCTTAATCTAATAATGCCTCTTTAAGTCTTAAAAAATAAAAAGAATGGTTATATAATTTCATAATAATTTTACATATTTTTATTTGTATGAAGAGAGAGAATATGGATGGGCCAGGGCCTCTTGAGGTTGCAAATGAACTCCAGATGCATACACTTTGTGCATCTGGCTTTTCATGGTAATTGGGGAATTGGACTCAGGCCAGCTATCTCCCCAGCTCTCTAATTTCAAAATAATTTTTAAACATTAAAAAGTAAATACTAGGGCTGGAGAGATTGTTCAGTGGTCAAAAGTGCTTGCTTGCACAGCCCGACAGCCTGGGTTCAAATCTAGTACCCACATAAAGCCAGATGCAAAATGTGGCACATTCATCTAGAGTTCATTTCAAGAGGCAAGAGTACCTGGTATGCCCAATCTCTCTATCTGCCTCCTGCCTCTTTCTCTCTTCTCAAATCAATCAATCAATAAAATATTTTTTAAAACATAAAAAAGTAAACATATTGTGGTTTCTTCAGGGTGTTTCAATAAAGACCAGGTGTACTTGGATGGAATCCTTCAGATCCTCCGGCACAGAGAGTCTATAGACTTCTGTCTACTGACTGCCCTGGGGAAGGTGAGTAAAATCCCCCAGCATGCCAGGTCATCATTTTCTCTCACTTCATTTTATGATTAAATGAACTGTTTTTTTCTTTTCTTTTTATAGCAATAGATTAAGTACCCCCCAAATATAAACACAAACCAGTAAAAAACAAACCATAAAATATTAGGCTGGAGGCACAATAAAACAGACAAATGATCAACATGAATACAGAGGGGCCTAACTGGGGAGAACAGTGCCAAGTGGATTCAATGAGGAGTGGGGATGACCATAAATACTAATACTTTTATTTATTTGAGAGCAGAGAGAGAGAGGTTGAGAGAGGCAGAGTTTGGGTGTACTGTAGCTTCCTGCCACGCAAACTAACTCCAGATGCATGCACCTCTGTGTATCTGGCTTGACATGGGTGCTGGGAAATGGAACCAGAGCCATCAGGCTTTGCATGCAAGTGCCTTGAACCACTGAGCCATCTCCCAGCCCCTGAATTTTCTGTGATAACAGATTTTCTTTGTCATCAATAAGAGATAAAAGAAAACAAAACATGAAAAATGCAGAATTTTATTTTTATATATATCCTTTTCTTTTTAAAACTCATTTATTTATTGTTAATAATTAGAAACACTGTTTGAATAAGTCTTGTGTTGGTAGCCCCAGTTCTCTCCTCCGTGTCCCCAATCCACTGAGGGCCCTTCTCCATGGGATAGATATCCTTTCCTAAAAGGCATCCTTTTGTTGTTGTGGGTTTTTATTTGTTTTTCTGAGGTAAGGTCTCAGTCCAGCCCAGGCTGAGCTGGGACTTACTGTGTAGCCCCCCCCCCCCCCACGGGCCTCAGACTCCAAGTACCTAAGGATGACCTAATCTTTATCCTAACTCTCCTGTGTCTACCTCCCAAGTTCTGGGACCACAGACATGGACCACCATATCCATCTTTAAACAAGCATACTTTTCTGAAAAATATTAAAATAAGCTACAGGTATACTTCCCTCCAGCCTGGAATCTTGGAACAAGGATGTCATTGACATAACCAGACAGTTTTTAGAGAAATTCATCATTGATTCAATATAACATTCTAAACAACACACCCATCTCTTGGTTGACCAGGTGTTTTGTCAGTGAGCAGTAATAGCTTAAAAGAACCTTTTCTGAGCAGTAGGTCACAATAGTGAGCTTTAAATATTCAGGAGACTGTTGCAAACAAGGTCATTCCATTCATGGAGCACAGACAGAGTGGATTCAGTGTAATTCCCGAGGACTTAGGAGTCTGGAAATGGTAAGTAAGCATTGGCTTCAACTTTAACTCTCTAGCTGGGTCAGCTCCTAGCAAGAGAGTCAGCCTGCAGGCTCTCGAGATCTTAGGTGGAATCTTCATCCACTACAAGGCTGTGCTTTTGTCATTGATGAATGGACTGTTCAGATAGCCATCCTCCTCAGTCCTTTCAGCTCCATCTTTTGGAGGACCTGCCTTAGCTTCTACACCAGCTACTTTCCCTTGCACTTCCTGTCATGGAGATGGCTCTTTCCTTTAACCTCACACACTTCTACACCATTGCCTCACCCCTGTTAACCTTTACAGAAGTGGAGAATTGAGGCCTTATTCTGAATTAGGCTTGGGCTTCAGGGAAGGCTATGGCCGGTTGATTATTAACACTTTCTTCCCTGTGAACATTGATGCTGTTTTACTGATCCTCTGTGTCCATTCTGCACTTTCACTTTCCTTCAAGAACATCATACTCTTTGAGGTCACAGCTTGGGTGTTTCGCACCAGAAGCCTAACCTTTGGCCCATCCTACCTTTCACGTGTCGTTTTTGTTAAGCTTTATCTCTGCTGTTTGAGACCGTTCGAGGGTGGTTTTGTGCCACACTTAAAATTTCATGTATCTGAGGGAAAGGGGAAGCCTAAATAGAGAGAGAGAGAAATGGACAAATAAACGAACATCTGCTGGGTAGAGCAGGCAGAGTTCACCATCTAATATGAGCATATTGGACACCTCCACCATAGCGAGTAACAAAGATCACGTATCACCTAAACACATGTAATGATAATGAAAGGTTTGAAGTATTGTAAGAAGTTTCCAAAACACAGAGACATGAAATAAATGTATAGTGTTTTTAAAATACTGCTATTAAAGCTGTGTTTAGCTTTCAATCCCAGAACTCAGGGCACCGAGGTGGGAGGATCACAGTAAGTTCGAGGCCAGCCTGGGCAACAGTGAACTCCATATCAGCCAGGACTAGAGTGAGACCCTACCTTAAAAAAAAAAAGAACACGTAGCCATGTTTTGGAATTTAAAAATGAAAAAATAATTTGTAGAATTTTAAAGTTTTACTACTAAAACTGTGGAGTCAAAATAGCTTTCTTTTTTAAAAAAATCTTTTTTATTATTTATAAGCAGATGGAGAAAGAGAAAGTGAGAAAAGAGAGGAGAGAGGAAGAAAGGGGAAAAGAGAAAGAAAGAGAAAGAGAAAGGGCATGTCAGGACCTCTAGCGCTACTTTGTCCATCTGATGTGGGTACTGGGGAATTGACCCTAGGCCATAAAGCTTTGCAAGCAAATACCTTAACCACTAAGCCATATCTCCAGGCCCCAAAATAGCTTTTTACGTAGAAAAATTCAAAATAAAAGCAAGTGACTATAACAAAAATCCTTCTATTTTTCCTTCTATTTTTCAAGTTAAATGAATAGAAAGAATACAAAACATAACAGCAGCTTCTTTTTTAAATTCACATTCTTTTTACTTTTTTTAAATTCACATTCTTTTTATTTTATTTTATTTATTCATTTTCGAGCAGAGAGAAAGAGAGAGATAGAGAGAGATAGCACCAGGGCCACCACCTTGTGGGTCTGGTTTATGTGGATACTGGGGAATTGAACCCGGGGCCTTAGGCACTGGAGGCAAGTGCCTTAACCACTGAACCATCTCTCCAGCCCAGAAACTTCTTCTAATTTGATAATTCTAGATATTATCTTGATTCTTTTATAAATAAAAAAATTATTTATTTGCAAGCACAGAGAGATAAGAGAGACAGCCAGAGAAAATAGACATACCAGAGACCCCAGCCACTTCAAATGTACTCCAGATGCATGAACCACTTTGTGCATCTGGCTTTATGTGAGTACCGAGAAATCAAATTTGGGTTGTTAGGCTTTGCAGGCAAGCATCTTATCCACTAAGCCATCTCTCTAGTCCTATCTTGATTTTTAAATTTAGATTTAGTCAGGAGATTTGTTTGAGTTAAAAGTCTCTTCTCCACAAACAAAAAAGTTAGCTGTCTAACTTTTAAACAAACTGATTTAGGCGTAAGATAGAATGTAAAACCAAATACTGACTTTTAGCTCTCTGTTTTGGTCAGTCATAGAGAGTGAGAAAAATTCTTTTTGTTGTTTATTATTTTCTCAATTTAAGATCTTACTCTAATCCAGGCTGACCTGGACCTCACTCTTTAGTACCAGGATGGCCTTGAACTCACAATGATCCTCCATCCTCAGACTCCCAAATCATGAGATTAAAGGCATGTGCCACCACACCTGGAAGAAAATATCATTTTTTAAATCTTTATTATCCAAAATTGGATACATTGTATGAGCAAACATTGTGTTGGTATCCCCATTTCCCTCCTCCCTGTCCCCAATCCACTGGGTATCCTCCTCGGTGGGGATACTGGATCAATCTATGGGATAGGGGGTTATGGCACAGGAGGCAACCAGCCCCCCCCCTTTGTGTGTTGTTGCTGAGGGGGGCAATGTCTCTGGATATTCTTTCCCACCATGGCTCTTACAATCTTTCCACCCTCTCTTCCACTCAGTTCCCTTAGTCATGGTGGGTGAGTTTTAAAGTCTGCTTTATTGTTGAGGTCTTAAGAGTCTTTGTGCTTCTACTTTAAGTTGTGTTGGAAGTTGTTGGGGTCTGTCTCACTGACTTATCCTGGGATGACTGATTGGCTGTGATTATAGGTTTCTTTCTTGCCCTGCAACTCTCTCAAGTGTTTCATTTGGGGCCTACATGATAGGCCTGGGATGGTTCATCTCTTATTGAGATACCAGCCTTTGACCTGTGGCTCATTGGTGGTGTTGGAATGACCACAGCACTCTCACTGCCTTCTGAAAAATACAAACAGAATCTCCATCAAAGAGTGAGATCAATATAGGTTAATGAGATACACATTTCTGTTTTGGCAAAATTCTATTGAGATAAGCCTCTCTGTAGTTCTCTGGTCATGTGGATTTCTCTTTGGAGCCCAAGTTTTTAGCTTCCATATGATTTTGCCCTGAGTCCCAATTCCAGTTAAGGGTTCCTTGTCACTGAGTGGATTTCTTGGCAAATTTGAAAGCTGTTGATTACGACCCCCCCCAAGTTTTGGTGCCTCTATTGCCCAAGTGATCAGTTTTGGGGAAGGCTCCATAAGCTGCTGAGAAGAGTGTAAATTCTGTGTCCTTGGGATGGAATGTTCTATATAAATCTGTCATAAATAGTTGGTCTATGGTGTTGTTAAGTTCTATTATTTCCCTGTTGAACTTCTGTTTGGATGATCTGTCTAGGGATGATAGTGGTGTATAAAGTCCCCTACTATGATGGTATTAGATCTATTTGTTTCATTTTTGAGTAAATTTTGCCTTATGAACTGTGTTACACCTGATTTTGGTGCATACATATTTATGATAGTGATATACTCTTGTTGGATCATTCTTGATGAGTAAGAAGTGGCCATTATTGTCCTTTTAAATTGATTTTGGTTTAAAGTCTATTTTGTCAGATATTAATGTAGCCACACCCACTTGCCTTTTATTTCCACATGTCTGATAAATTGTTCTCCATCCTTTTACCCTTAGGAGATTACTGTCTTTAGAGGTAAGGTGGGTTTCTTGAAGACAGCAGATAGAAGGGTACATTTTTCTGATCCACCCTGCCAGCCTGTGTCTTTTTATAGGACAGTTAAGTCCATTTATATTCAGAGTTATAACTGTGAGGTTTGCTTTAAGTCCTGCCATGTTTGTGGGTTTATTTTTTTTTTCTAATTTATTGTCCATAATGAGTTACAACATTTAGTGGGCAAACAATGAGTTGTTATCCCCAATTCCCCACTGCCCTCCCCTCCCCCCTCCACTGGATAACCTCCTCCATGGGTCGTCTGGATCAGTCCTTGTGACAGGGGACCATGGATAGCCTAGTATTCAGCCAGGTTCTTCTGGCCATGCC
>PVHP010043614.1:0-14467 GCA_004024765.1 Zapus hudsonius
CTACCTCAACAACAACAAAAAAATGTCCAAAAAAATTTTTCATCCCAGAAAAAGGCAGAAACACAGCTATTGCACCTGAACTTCAGATTTCCTACTCTGTCCCCTCTCCTGAGCAGGAGGCTATCATAGGAGCTGTACCTCTGGGTGTTTAACAGGTCTTATTACTGTTGCTATGGAAATAGCCCAGATCCAAGATGGTCTCTAGCTGCACAGCCCACTCTTGGATAACCCACTTCCTGGAGACATGAACTTCAGATCCTGTACCACCTTTTGGCCTTCTTGCAGTTTTATCCCAAGAGCTTCCAGAGCTGGAGAGCCAAGACCCCCATCAAATACAGGATCTAGATTTGAACCCTGCCACACCAGTCACCCTTGCAGTATGAAAATGACAAGTACAGGGCTGGAGAGATGGCTCAGCGGGTAAGGCACTTGCCTCCAGTGCCTAAGGCCCCAGATTCATTTCCCCAGGACCCACATAAGCCAGAACCACAAGGTGTGGCCCTGGTGTGCTCTCTATCTATCTATCTCTCTCTCTCTCTCTATCTCTATCTCTTTGCTAGAAAATGAATAAATAAAATATTTTTTAAAAAGAAAAGAAAATGACAAGTACATAGGTTCCAGTACCTGCAGCAGTCTACTCTTCAGATCTCCTTACAACAGCTGGGAGAGTCCCTGCCCTGCCTACCAGTCTCCTGGATACCTGCCAGTTTTCTTGTCTCAACCAGGAACATAGTCTTTTCTGGTGTTCATATATATGTTGAGCTTACAGTAGACTTACAGAGTAACCACCCGGGCATGAATGTAAGTACCAGTGGACATTTTCCACTGCCAAGCATCCTGAATCCTGAGTGGATAGAGTACGTGAGGCCAGGGGAGGCAGCAGCAGTTCACAGGAAAACACCACAAACCATTTCCTGGAGACTGTTCTCTAGAGCCTGTGCTGATCTGAAATGTGTGCCAGATTCAAAGACTTAAATGCCCAAGACAATACAAAGGCAGCTTCTCTGAGATAAGGACAGAAAGAGGCATTCTTAAAAAAAAAAAAAAAAAGAGCCAGGCGTGGTGGTGCACGCCTTTAATCCCAGCACTCGGGAGGCAGAGAGGTAGGAGGATTACCATGAGTTCAAGGCCAGCCTGGGCAAGAGTGAGAACCTACTTCGAAAAACCAAAAAAAAAAAAAAAAGAGGCATCCTTGGTGTGGAGGTGGGAGTACAGGATAGTGTTGGCCTCAGGTCAGTATGAAGAGATGAGACAGCCTGAGATGTGTGTTTGAGGGGGGCTGTGGTGGATGCAATTGTTCTGCCCTCCCAGAAAAGTAGGTATATTTGGGGGGAGTTTATCATCAGCTTCTCATTTGAGTTTCAGCCATCAAGAAAAAGCCATCATTGGGCTGAAGAGATAGCTTAGCGGTTAAGGCATTCATCTGTAATGCAGAAGGACACGAGTTCGATTCCCCAGTGCCCATATAAAGCCAGATGCACAAGAGGGCGTATGTGTCGTGTCTGGGGTTCGTGCTGTGCCCATTCTCTCTCTCTCTCTCTCTCTCTCATAAATAAATAATATTTTTTAAAAAATCACAGCTTGTCTTTTTAATTAAAAAAGAAAAAGAAAAAGCCATTATTGGGCTGGAGAGATGGCTCAGCACTTAAGGCACTTGCCTCTAGTGCCTAAGGACCCTGGTTCAATTCCCCAGTACCCACATATGCCAGACCCACAAGGTAGTGGCCCTAGTGCATTCTCTCTCTCTCTCTCTCTCTCTCTCTCTCTCTGCTTGAAAATGAATATTTTTTTAAAAGCCGGGCGTGGTGGCGCACGCCTTTAATCCCAGCACTCGGGAGGCAGAGGTAGGAGGATCACTGTGAGTTCAAGGCCACCCTGAAACTACATAGTGAATTCCAGGTCAGCCTGGGCTAGAGTGAGACCCTACCTCGAAAATCCCCCCCAAAAAAAAATTAAAAAGAAAAAGAAAGCCGGGCGTGGTGGTGCACGCCTTTAATCCCAGCACTCAGGAGGCAGAGGTAGGAGGATTGCCATGAGTTCAAGGCCACCCTGAGACTACAGAGTGAATTCCAGGTCAGCCTGGACTAGAGCGAGACCCTACCTCGAAAAACCAAAAAAAAAAAAAAAAAAGAAAAAAGAAAAAAAGAAAAAGCCATCGTGACCCCTAAAAAAAAGACCCTTGAGGCTCTTCTGCCACCTGTTTGGTCCTTGGCAAGACAGGCCTTGGGATTGGTGTGGAAGGGGAACTGCTCTCTCTGGTGGCCAACTGGCTCAAACCTGCAATCACCTGGAACAACAGAATGGGGGACTAAATGCCTAGAGGGACTTCTGCCCCTTGGAGGCAAGTGGATCCAGCCCAGTACCAGGCTTGAAACTCTATCCTAGGAGCAGATGAAGGTGTAAACATGTAGCCTGTAGGGTACTGGGCCTGGTGAGGGTGGGGAGGCAGAGAAAAACCAAATCCCCACAACCAGTGGCCTCTTTCTCACCATCATGATTAGACCTGGTACCTAGGATAGGCCCCACCCACAATGCTCTTGTGTAATGGTTGTAGGCAAGCTCTCTGGAAAGCCACCCCTGCTCACCTATTTTCACTCTGTGTGCATGTGCACAACACGTGTGTGAAGGCCCCAAAGCACATTTGTCTCAGTTCTCAGTTCCTGAGATTCAACAGGGTAACCAAAGTAGCTGCAGTGGAGGACGCAGCTTTTTCAGCAGAGGGCCGGGCAGTTGGCAGTAGGCCACAAGCTGTAAAATTGGGACTCTGCAGTCAGGAGCTCCATCTCTTTATCAGCAGCATCTTGCCCTGGTTTAAACAATGAGTGGGTCCTGGGATGCTGACATGGGGCACAGGCACTCTGAAGACCACAAGTAGAGGAAGTCAGTAGGAAACCAGGTGATCTGTGTGGAGGCACTGCAGACCCATCTCCCCTCCCCCCCCCACATACAAGAACCCTGTACACTGGCTCTTCCATAATGCATGGACTTGCAGGTGAAGAGTTCTGATGAAAAATAAAGCATTCTAATGAAACTGCAGATTTGGTTTACATCTGAATTACTTTATTTTGGAGTCTGGGTTGTTAGTGGGGAAGAGAGGTGAAGCGAGATTGACTTGGTGTAGGGGATTCTGGGAGAGGAGGCCCTGCCCACATATGGGGCTAAAAGGTCTTTCCTACCCTTGGTGATTTGTCTGGAGCCAAGGAGAATAGCTTGGTGACAGGAGTTAGCCCACCAACATGACCTGTTGGGTTCATTTGCTGCAGTCACTGGAGTGAACCCACCCTAGGGAACCTTATTTGTTTCCCCTCTCCAACACTGAACCAGAGGAGGCCTCTTGCAAATGCTGGCCTTAGAACCTGTGGCAAGGAGACTTCTATCCACAAGGTCCTGAATGCCAGACTCATCCCACTCCTCCCCAAAGATGCTTTCTGTATCTTGAGCACTGCTGGGCCCAACCTGACTCCTAGGCAGCAAGGTAGGGCCAGGGTAGAAGACACTGCCCTCCAGACTGGCAGTGATCCTGGGGAAGACTACGTGGTGATAACATCAGCCCCCAAATACCCCTCCCTGTCCTTCCTTTATCTCAGGAAGGTTTTGGGGACCCCCGCCTGCACCAGCCTCTCCTCCCCTTCTCCCATCCACTTGCTATCCACACACAGGACCTGAGTGGTACAGGGCCCTCCTCCAACCCATGCCACCAGAGGCTCTAGCCTTAGGCTCGGACTGGAGGGCTCTCCTGGAGGCCTGTCTTGGGTCTAATGTCAACCCGCACTCAGACACTGTCCATCTCGACGCAAAATGCTGCCCAAAGAACACTCTATACTCAGCTCTAAACTGGCAACAGGAGAGGCTTTGACAGAGCGCACCGGAGTACAGCAGGGTCCCAGGAGGCAGGCTAGGCCCGGTTCGGAGGCCGGAGGGCAGGTGCACCCCTGTCGGGCCTGCAGAGAAAGGACTGGAGGGTCGCGAGGCAAAGGTGGGATCTGCACCGCCCCCGCCCCCCTTCACCCGGGCGAAACCTCAGCTTTGTCGGCGGTGCCTCCCCGCCGAGCTCGGGACAAGGGGCCCTCGGGCAGGCGGGCCGAGCAGCTCAGGGGCCCAGGTCCCGGGCTCCGGGCTTGCGCGGGGCGCGCGCCCGCCCCACGGCCGGCGTGCAAGCCTTGGCGGACATCGCCCTCTCGCGGCCCGAGCGAAAGGCGGCGGTCACAGTCACCAGGTAGGCGGTGTCGGGCGTCAGGCCCTGGACAGTGGTGCTGTTGCTGCCCGCGGGCACCTCCACGCGCTGCTCCGCGCCGCCCCGCAGCGGCCCGAGCTGCACGTGGTAGCCGAGCGCGGCCGCCGGTCCCAGAGCGGGGGCCCAGCTCACGCGGAGGCTGCGCGGCCTGGCGTGCGAGATGACGATGCGCTCCGGACCCGCTTCCTCTGCCGGGGGATAGGGGCGTCAGTGGAGGGCGCCCCCAGCCCAGACCCCCTAGGCGACACCCCGGCCTCACCTGGCAACGTGCGCACTCGCACGTGCTGTGGCCTCAGGAGGCGCTCGTTGGACTCGGGTAGCAGCGCCACGTCGTAGTCTGTGTCAGGGTTGAGGCCGGTCCAAGTCCAGCCCGTGGCGTTCCCTGGCAACTGCTGGCGTCTCACGGTCCCTGGTTGCGCGCTGGGCACCACCTCCAGCACGTAGTAACCCGAGTCCGCGGTCAGCAGGGGCGGCCAGGCCAGGCGGAAGCCACTGGGCATAACCTCCGAAGTGTGGAGCTGCTGTGGTTGCATCGCATCTGAGGATGGAGTGGTGCCAGGGTTAGGGGGCAGAAGTGGCCTCCTCCAGGTCATCAGATGGGCTCTCACTGATCCAGGCAGGACCCGAAGATTGGAGCCCAGTGGACAGGTGAGGCAGTCTGCCAAGGAGAGGCAGGGACTGATGGGCATTCACTAACAGCATGTGCTAATGACTACAAAGAAGGGGCACAGTCCCCTATTCCTGACGCCATGAGGAACTTCCCTGCCCGCCTTAGTGCCAAGCCCAAATCTATAAGATATAATGGTCACTCCTCACCCAGACTGGTGGCCCGGATGAAAGTCCTTCAAGGTTGCAAGGTCTGGGGTGTTATCTGAGAACAGAGCATCAATCTCTGAGCCTCAGTGGTCCACACAAGGACTGGCTTGAACCAGGCTCTGGACAGTTAGGCAAGGAAGAGACCAGAAGGTACAGCAGGGAAATGGGAGAATGCAGGTGGGGAGGCCCTGGAACTGTGCAGATGTGACAACCCAGAAGTAGCTGAACCTAAGGTTCAGAGAGTCTGCCTGCCTCACACCCACAAGTGTGGAAGCAAGAGTAAGCCCCTAGGCCTTTGTCACCAAGCATATGGTCATCTGAGTCATATGCAGATGGGGAAGGCTAGATCTTGACTTTTTTCCTTGGTACTGCTGGGTACTGATGCTAACCAGCTGGGCACTCACTTGCTCACCCAGTTCCCCACACAGATTCTGACCTTGCCACAGGAGCCCCCACTCTCCTGCTTTACCCTGAAGGCAGCCTTTTCTCCTTTATCCCCTGCAGATATGTTGGCACAAGGGCTACCAATGGTCAGATGTCCCTAGGAAAGATCCTGAGGAGGGTGTTGCAACCCTTTACAACTCAGAGACCAACCCCTTCCTGCTCAGGGTGGATGATTAACCTATGGTTGGAGACTTGATAAACCTGAGATAGAATTTTGTAGTGCCTACTGCAAGCCTAGCAATAAGCCCTTAGTCTTTAACTCCTTCCCTTGGCAGGCTTGGCTAGGGAGATTAAAAAACATTTTAAGCCAGTGGGGTGCTGCTAAGCCCTTACAGCAGGTCTTTCAAGGTCCAGACTCCTCCCCCAGCAGTCCTCACAATGGGCTCTAGTAAAAACCAGCTCAAAGCCTGTGTCTGGCCTTACATGGAATAGGTAGGGCCTGAGCTCTGTGGAAGGCAGTCCCTGACCTGTCTGGCTCTCCCCTCTCTAGGTGCTAAGCCCTCCATGCCCTACCCAATGTACCTCTCAGTCTCTTGGTCCAAACCTGGCTGGAGTCCTACCTGAGGTGGTAACCCAGGCCTGCCAGTCTCTTATAGCTCATGTGTTGGAGATCATGTGGGCGACCAAGTGGAGTAAGTCCCTGAGTGGTGTGCAGAGAAGCTATGAGTCATTAACCCCACCACCACCATTGCATCTTTGGGGTATCAGGCTCATGAGTTCTCCATCTCCTCCTGTAGCTCTCAGCTAAGGTTACACAGGCCATGCCTCTTCCCACCTACCAAGAATGGAACTTCGGAGTTCTGGGGCAATGATGTGCAGGTCATCCACGTCCACGAAATGCAGGTGCTTCTCGGCAGGGGCCGAGGCAGCTGCTGACAACTCCAGAAGGTTACCTCGGCCAGTGTTGACAATGAAGATGGTGACACCAAGATCCTTGAGCTCCTGCATGGGTGGGCCCACGGGGTCACTGGAGCCCCCATCTGTCACCCACACCAGTACCTTGGACACCCCTGGACGGGCACCTGCAGTCTCAGCGAATAGCTGCTCCTTGGCATAAGCCAGTGCCAGGCCTGTGTTGGTGTCACCCATACGCTGGGCTGCAGCACGTATGGCATCCTGGACAGCCTGCCCAGAACTGTACTGGTTGAAGAGGAACTCCATGTATGGCCGGCTGCCCACATGCACCAGGCTGGCACGAAGGGCCTCAGGGCCCACGGGCAGTGGAGCCACCAGCTGCCCCACAAACTCTCGGACACGGGAGAACTCATAGTGTGACACACTGGCTGAGCTGTCCAGCAGGAACAGCAGGTCACCCTGAGGGGCTGATGCTGGGGGACCTAGGGGAAAGGACAAGGGTTCAGCCTAGGTGGTGAGTCCTCAGACAGCCCACACCCAGTGCAAAACCCTCCAAGGCTTGAACTCTCCTTGAGCACCCATTTGTCCTTGCCCAAAGGGTGGTATCCCCAGTGTGGTGTGACCTAGGTCACCCTAGGCTGCCTCATGTCCCATGTGTAGAGGACTACTGGCCCCTTTCCTCAGCAGACACTATGCTGGTAGAGCCGAGGGTTCTGGGCTTTGCCTCCAAGAGGGCATGGAGTCACAGGGGCTGATTCCTCAGGCTTGGAGGAGGGAGTTAAGCCAGAAAGCTCAGCCTCCAGATGAGGCAGAAGACACTGGGTCTTGGGCGTGCATAACAAGGGGGGGAGTAGGAGGAGAAGATGGGAGCAGTGGTGGAGGTATGAACACAGAACAGTCCTCCCCGCCCAGACCGCCAAGCTTACAGATGACATCAACCCTCCCCTGACCCCATTCTCTGCTCCATCTGAACCCAGAAAGCAGGATGCACCCCTCTAATAGCCTGAGGACTTGACCAGTGCCTAATGAGCTTTCCCTTTTATCCCCCTTCCCTCGGGCATGGGACTGGGGTCCAGATGGGACCCTATCACTAAGTCATGAGGCTCAGGGTGTCTCGATTTTAGTCCTGGCCTTGGGGGCTTTCCAAGGGGGCGGAGAGAGTTATTCAAATCCTCCTACCAACTTTACTGAGGGCCTTTTCAAAAGCGAGGAAACTGAGGCTAAGAGGCCTCTCATCTATCTCCCTCCCCCACCGTGGGCAGGCAGCGGAGAGGGGGAGGCGGAGGCCTCCGTGTCCCGCGCTGGCTGTGTTGTGTCTCCGGCCGCAGGTGTCTGGGGTGCCCTCCCCGGATCCCGCAGCCTCCCCGCCCACTTTTCCCGCGTGACCCGCGTGGGCAGCGGCCGATGGGCCGCTAGGAGCGGGAGCCCGGGCCGCCGCACTCACCGTTCTCGGCGCCGCTTCGCGCCAGCACCAGCTGCAGACTCAGGGCCAGGCCCCAGGCAGCCCAGGACCGCATCACGCCCGGCGTGGCGGCGCTCGGCCACGGCTCGCTGCTAACTTGCCCTCCCGCCTCCAGGAAGGCCGGCCCCACCTCCAGCAGGCCACGCCCACCATGGGACCACGCCCTCCCCTGGGCGCACGCATTCACTCGCGCGCAGACGCTTAACCTGCCTCGACTTCTTAGAAATGCTTGCGCAAACAGACCCCGACTTGCTGTGACACGCAGCAGTACCCTAGGCACGCACGCATGGGCATGCACTCACAGACACATGTGACTTCCACGTCGCCAGCTGTGAGACTGGGGTCCACACTCGCCACCCCTTTTCTAACCTCCACTCTGAAGCTCACTACCACCCCCCAATAGTGCTGAAATTCCCTAAAGTCAGGCCCTAGAAAAGCCTGAGAAGTGGGGCCATACCAAGTACAACCTCCCTCCATAAAGGGCCCAGGCCTTGGCAGCAGACTGGCCAAGGGGTGGATGACTCCAAAGACTGACCAGCGAGCACTGGGATATAGTTGGACACCGCCTTAAGAGAACACAGGAGCCTTAGAGGACACAAAGCTCCTTCCTGCCAGCATTCTTGGAGCAAAACACATAGGAGCAGGACGTGGCTGAAAGGTGGTCCAGCCCTATTCATTGCGCCCATTGGATCTATTGCTGTCCTCATACAGTACCCAACCCGAGGCCCAGGGCAAGGCTTAGGCCAGATCCTAGCAGGATTGGAGGAACCCACTGATGAGCCAGTGATCTTAGCCAAGTCCAGACCAGACATGGCTGTATGCATGTGTCCTCCCCAGACACTGGGCCCCAAGGTTAACTTCCTTGCCGTTCAGGAGGGCTGTCTTCCTAAGATGCTTTCCTGTGGGATAACCATGGTGTTGGGGGCAGAAGCAAAAATATGGGGGGGGGGGTTTCCGCCAGGATATCCCCTCCCTTCCTTGTGCAGGAGGATGCTCAGCAGGGAAGACGATGGAACTCAATGGTTTTCCTTCCTCCCTTTCTGGCAGGTGAGACACTGTGGGGCCTTCAGGACTGCGCCAGAGCTTGACTTTGCCTAAAAAAGGAAGCAGCTTACTGAGCGGCTTACTGCAGGAACAAGCTAGAGCTGTGTCCCCATCGCAGTCCCCCACCCCCCTTGCTGGGAATCTTGGCACTGGTTGCTGGCTCCATTCCACGGAACTTGGGCCTCCGCATGGACCAGAAAGTGCTTAATGGTTCTGCCTGGGTCCCCATAGGTGGACATAGTGGATGAAGATCCCCTAAAGTCCAGGGTGTGCCACTCAGGGTGCCCAACCTGGTCCCAAGGGCTGCTTTGGAGATGGACATTTTGAGCAAAGGACAGGGACAGGCAGTAGCATCTGGGGGGAGGGGCTAATAGGAGGCACACCCAGGTAGACCATTTATGCTCAGGCTGGCCAGGGAGCTGGGCTTAGCGGATCCACCCAATGGGGAGGCAATGGGTCCCAGGCTCTCAGTCACACCTCAGCCTGCCCTGCTGTGCTGATGGGGAAGTTTCAGTCACTTCTGGAAAAAGTGAGCCAGTCTTCTTGGCTGTGACTCAGGCCCTTGAGGAAGCAGCTGCCCTCCTCCTTTTGGCCTCGCCATCAGAGGGAGAGGGCACAAGAGGTCCAGCCTCCACCCAGCTCTGGCCAAGCTGGGACACCTGCCTGCCTTGAGCTCTGCCCAGAGTGGCTGTTGCCACCAAATGCCCTGCTCCTGCCCCCTGCTCAGCCACCAGACAACTCTCACCTCTGTGTCCTGCACTACTCCCCACTGCTGTCCCCACCTCCAGAAGAGACAGACAAGCATCCCAAGGGACTTAGGGGTCATCTAGTGGGCAGGGCCAGGGCAGGGTTGAGCTTGAGGCAGATGCCAGAGGAAGCACAAACAGAATAGTCTGGAAGCCTTTTTTCTGAGCAAGACAGGCCCAGAAGAGGAGGGGGACAGAGATATGGGCACAGGCACTGCAGGACAGGACACAACAAAGGAACCCTGAGCCCCAGCCCTTAGCTTTCCTCAGAGACCAACCTTTGCCTGACATCCTGGAGACCCAAAAGGAAGGAACAGCCCTTGAGGCTGAGGCTTCCCTTCCCCCATGGCCTTGGCTCAGGACTGGGAGTCCCTGTGCCTCATTTCCTGGAGCTGGCCCGCCCTGTCTGTCTGCAAGCAGGTGGAGGGGGTTCCCAAAATCCTAAGACATTGGTCTTAGCCAGGGTTCCCTTCCCCCACTCAAGGTCCATAGGGAATGCTCCCTCCCCCACACAGCCAGGCTTCAGTGGAGAAGAAGGGCCTTTTTGTACTGAGATTGCTGTGGTCATGTTCAACCCCAGGGAAAAGGGCAGCTCCTGAGGCCTCTGACCCCACCCCTGACCCCAACCCAGGACAAAGCAGCCTGATCCCCTCGGCCCCGCCTGTGGGGTGCTGTTTGTCCTGTTGTTTGTGTCTCACTCAAACCCAAGCCTACACCAGGACACAGAAACAGGAAGTAGTGAGAACAGCTGTTAGGGGCCCTGAGGCAGGGGAATGGGGTGAGCCTGGGACCTGTGGTCCCACCCATTGCAATCAAACCGCAGCCAAGAGCCATGGGGCTCCCAGCTCCTTCCACTGTCTACAACACTTTCCTTTAGACTTGACTATCTTGGATCAGGGAAGTTCTAGGGCCTGAGGACTGAGTCCAGGGACATGGGGTCCTGTCTCACGCCACAGGAGTCCAGAGCAGAGTTCCCATCAACTCTCCCTGCAGCCAGAGTGACAGGGAAGATACGTTGGTGGGGTAAATAGCCTCAGCATGAGATGAGCACCATCCCTCCGCATTTATCTAATCCATCACCAGCCTCTGCACTGGGCACATGGGGACATAGGTAGGCACTGGGCAGAGTCCTGCTCTGCCGGCATTGCCAGGCAAGCATCATGCTAGCAGAGATGTAATGAAATAAAATAAATAAATAAATGAAATAAAATAAATAAAATAAAATGCTCCCCATCTGGACTCATGTTTTGAACTTTTGTTCCCCAGCTGATGACACTTCTTTAGAAGTCTGTGAACATGGGGCTGGGCATGGGAGCACACACCTTTAATCTCAGCACCCGGGAGGCAGAGGTAGGAGGATACCTGTGAGTTTGAGGCCACCTTGAGACTTACATAGTGAATTTCAGATCAGCCTGGGATAGAGTGAGACCCTACCTCAAAAAACAACAACAAAAAATTGTAGGTAAGGGGGGGCAAGTCTTTGAAGATCATAGTCCAACTTCCGATTCTCAATGCTGCTCTCTGCTTCCGGGTCTGCTGTGATGTGAAGTGCCTCCATCCTCCATCCTTGGCCATGATCTGACCTGCTCACTATGTTTTCCCTGTCATGATGGACTGAAACTCTCTGAGACCTTGAGCCAAAAATCTGTCTTCCCTTCAGTTGTTCTTGTCAGGTATTTGGTCATAGCAACACAAAAGTAACTAATACATAAGGCTAATTATGTTTCCCTGTGTGAGGCCAGGGAATCAGGAGGAACCTCAAGGAAGGAGCTGTGGGAAGGAAGAACCTCACAACACTAGCATCAGCAAGTGCCAAGACCTGGGGGTAGGAATGGATATGCAAGACAGTTCCGGAGACAAGGCTAGGATGAGGGTCACCAGGCTGTGTGACCTCAGACCTGAGACTATATAGTGAATTCCAGGTCAGCCTGGGCTAGAGACCCTACCTCGAAAAAACAAAACAAAATAAAGTCACCCAAGTACCCTGTCCTGTCCCCACAAGGTGTGTCCAGGTAAATTCAGGCAGCAACTCCTGGGCAAGCCCCAAAAGCCAGGAGCTCAGATGGAGAAAGAAGTAGGGAGGGGGAGGGCCTATGTCAACAGCGGGGGGAGCCTCCCACCAGTAAGGGCTCAGAAGGCAGGAAGGGATGGGGCTTTAGCACTTAGAGCCAGCACGGACTCTGCCTGTCCCTACTCAGCCCACCCACCTGGGCTCAGTTACTGCCTGCACTAGAGCCCAGACCACATGCCTGGGAAGGGGGGCAGGGCCAGAACCCAAGCTCAGAGCTGAAGCTAGTTAGACAGAACTAGCTGAATCCAGGGCCTCTCCTGGTTGGTGCTGTGTGAGGGTGTGCCTACAAATACTTTATGAATGAATACATAGCTTAGGCGAGATAGAGACCTCTGTAGGTTCAGACTCTTCACCACTCAATGCCCCCACCCAGAGCACTGGGAACAAGCAGATAGGACACACTCAGTCACATACATGCATGCAGGCATGCATACAAGAAAACCAGGTTCCTTCTTACAAGTAGGTCCTCAGCCATTAGGAAAGGAGCCTTCATCCCCCAAGTGGAGGTGTTGGCTGGCCCTGGCCCACCCAGCAGCCCTGAAGAATTGGAGTAAAGGCAGGAGGCAGAGGCCCTGGGTACCTCAGGCTAAGGCCTACATACAAGGCTCTAGAGAAGGAGGTTTCTTTCAGGAGCCCAGGTGGAGTCCTGCCCAGGGAGGGGACAGTAAGGTGGGCGTGGGCAAAGGCCAGTGAAATGCCTCAGTGCTGGTGGAGGGGAGCCTTGAGAGGAGGCTTAGACCACACTTCTTTTCATTCCACAGCCTCCTCCCTCTTTCTAGGTGATGGCAGATAAGGAAGAGTCCATTAAGACCCCTGAAGAGGCCAGGCATGGTGGTGCTCACCTTTAGTCCCAGCACTCTGGAGGCCAAGGTTGGAAGTTTGAGGCCACCCTGAGACTACCTGGTGAATTCCAGGTTAGCCTGAGCTAGAGTAAGACCCTACCTCAAAAAAAAAAACAACCCTGAAGAGGGCCAAGAAGGGGAAGTGACCCCAGGGCCTGTGTCTGGCTGTCTGGTAGGCCAGTTTTGACCCCCCAGCATTCAGACTCTGCTTCCTTATCAAGTGACCCAGTTCTAATCTTCACAGCTAAACACAGACCCTAGACCGCCTTGCGAGGACATCCCACATCCCATGTTCCTTTTTTTGTGGTGCTACAGACAGAACTCAGGGGCTCAGCTTCACACACACCAGGCAGTACTTTATCATATGCTGTACCCCTAGTTCCTTCCACAGTGGTTTTTCTTTTTCTTTTTTTCCAGGTAGGGTCTCACTCTAGCCCAGACTGACCTGGAATTCACTCTGTAGTCCCAGGCTGGCCTTGAACTCACAGGATCCTCCTACCTCTGCCTCCTGAGTGCTGGGATTAAAGGTGCCTGGCACCCCTCCTGGCCTGTCTTTCTGTCTTTTTCTTTCTTTCTTCCTTACTTTCTTTTTCAAAGTAGGGTCTTGCTTTAGCCCAGGCTGACCTGGAATTCATTATGAATCTCAGCCTGGTCTTGAACTCATAGCAATCCTCCTACCTCTGCCTTCCCAGTGCTGGGATTAAAGATGTACCACCATGCCCAGCTGTTTTTCTTTTTTTAAGACAGAGTCTTGGGCTGGAGAGATGGTTCGGTGATTAAAGGCACTTGCTTGCAAAGCCTGATGGCCTGGGATTCTATTCCCCAGAAAAATGGCACATTTGTCTGATATTCATTTGCAGTGGCAGGAGGCCTTGATGTGCCCATACTCTGTCTTTATCTCTCTATGTGTCTCTGTCCCTCTCACACACAAATAAGTAAATAATTTTTTTTTTAAAGACAGAGTTTATATGGGCATGGTGGCTCACATCTTTAGTCCCAGCACTTGGGAGGCAGAGGTAGGAAGATTGCCATGAGTTCAAGGCCACCCTGAGACTACACAGTGAATTCCAGGTCAGTCTGGACTAGAGTGAGACCCTGCCTTGAAAAACAAAACAAAACAAAAAAGACAGAGTTCACATAGTGGGAGGAAAAGGTGATGACACCAAAACAAAACAGAAACTAATTGAGAGCAGGAAGAAATATGAGGGAGGGTGGGGAGGGAATCATAATGGTTTATAGTCCATAATTACGGAAGCTATCAATAATAAGTTAAAAATATGAAAAGACAGAGCTTTATTCTGTAGCCCAGGCTGGCCTCAAACTCACAGCAATCCTCCTTCCTCAGCCTCCCAGTGCTGAGATTATAGGAATGTATCACCATGCCCAACTCAGTGCTCCTTTGAAAGAATATCTGGCAGGCTTGAGCTGTGACAGGTCATCCCCATTGCCCTCCCTTGGATATCACCAGGGTCAGCAGGAAGCCATCTGAGGCCTCAAGGTAGGCCTAGGAAGCTGGGAAACACCTTTCGGAAACAGGCTGCCTCAGGCAGCTGTCATGGACAGAACTGAGCTCCCCATCCAGCCAGCAGCCAGCAGCAGCTTGAGCTGGGGAGCTGATCTCAAAATTGACCTCCCAACCCCCACCAGGCCCAGCTGTTGTTTTGATGACTGTAGGGCCAGGGAGATCTTCAGCCAAGGGCTTCCCAAGAGAGTCTTCATCCTCAACTTCTGGTGGTGGCCAGACAAGCTGCTGGTTGAAGGGGAAGGAAGGTGGCCTCAGTCCAGGGGAAGCACCCCTGGGCAGCTTGGAGACTTTCAGGCTCCATCTGATCAGGAAGGGAACCAAAGCTGGACACAGATGAAAGTTGGAAAGCTCCTGAGACATCCACTGGACCTGACCCAGCCATACACTAGGCTATGCTGGAGGCCACAAAATGGCCAACCCTGGTCACA
>PVHP010043615.1:0-14458 GCA_004024765.1 Zapus hudsonius
AACCGTAACTTACAGAGGAAAAGCCATCAGACTTACCTCAGACTTCTCATTAGAAACCATGAAAGCCAGAAGGGCTTGGAATAATGCTTTTCAGGGCCTAAAGAAGCTTGTCTTTCAACCTAGACTACTGTACCCAGCAAAGCTATCCCTCATGATAGATGGAGAAGTGAAAGTGTTCCATGAAGTAAACCAGCTCTACAACTATTTGAACACAAAGCCAAAATTTCAGAAGATCCTGCAAGAGATATCCCACACAGAAGAAACAAGAAATCTACCTCAGAGGAGTACCAGAGATCAGATACAACAATCGCAGTCAGTATGCTAATAACAGTAGCAGAGACAACAACCCCCATTAACCCTTCATCATGGCATGGCTTAAAGCAAACCTCACAGTTATATCACTGAATATAAATGGACTTAACTCCCCTATAAAAAGACACACACTTGCAGAGTGGAGCAGAAAAATGGACCCTTCCATCTGCTGCCTTCATGAAACGCACTTTACTTCTAAAGACAGCAATCTTCTTAGAGTAATAGGATGGAAAACAGTTTATCAGGCATGTGGAAGTAAAACCAAGTGAGTGTGGCTATATTAATCTCTGAAAAAATAGACTTTTTACCAAAATCAATTAAAAAGGATAATGATGGTCACTTCTTACTCATCAAAAGAATGATCCAGCAGGAAGATATCACCATCATTAACATATCTGCACCAAATTCGGGTGCAACACAGTTCATAAAGGAAACCCTACTCAAAAATTAAGCACAGATATACTTAACAGCTAAGACCTTTATGCATCTCACCCTGACCAGGTGCAAATCATCAATCTTACTATTATCAATCAGTGATGCTGATAAGCTAGTACAAACCTTTCCTAAACTCCTCACACTTTTGGTTATGCTGTCAATCAATAGGTTTCATGCCCTGGCAAGGGGCCATTGCCATACAAGTGAATTTCTTACTTCAAATGAGCATCTTAGGCCAAATCTAGTTCTGCTGAAATTGACTCTCAGAGCACAGATTGCACTTCCAAGTTGTAACTCGAAATTCCAAACTGCAATTTTGAATAGAGAGTCACAATCTTAAATTGGTTATAGATGCAGCTATGAAGAAATTCTAAGGCAGTTTTGTTTTCTTTTGTCTTGGCACAAAGAACAAATGCAAAGGTCCTTAGGCAGAATAATGTGCAGAATATAGCTTCTGAGGGCAAGCCTGGATGAAAAATGGGGAAATTTAGATAATTTCCAAAAGTAAGGGGCAAGTACTAGGTAGAAATCTGCATTGTCAGAGGCATGGCCAGGAGAACCTGGCTGAATACTACTAGGCTACCCATGGGCCCCTGTCACAAGGACTGATTCAGACGACCTATGGAGGAGGTTATCCAGCGGAATGGGGAGGGGAAGGCAGTGGGGAATTGGGGATAACAACTCATTGTTTGCTCACTAAATGTTGTAACTCATTATGGACAATAAAAAAATAAGATTAAAAAAAAGAAATCTGCATTACATGGTTAAAGGTTTCACAACTCGGTCTTGCTTTTCTCTTCATGTTGCAATGCAATGGGACAGGACTTCTTTCTTTAATGCACGCATGTGTTCAGTTGCATATGTGTTTGCAGATGCACATGTATGTGTATTCTTGTGTGCATGGAACCTGGAGAACAACCTGGGATTTTGTTCCTTAGGAATGTCACACACCTTTTATGAGACACTGTCTCTCATTGGCTTGAAGCTTGGCAAGTAGACTAGACTGGCAAGCTGACAAGACCCAGGGATCCACCTGACTCCACATTCCCAGACCTGAAATTAGTGTTGCATGCTGCCAAGCCTGGTATTTTTATGGGGGTTATGGGGATTGAACTCAGATCCTTATGCTTGACAGGCAAGCACTTTACTGACTGAGCTATCTCCCAGCCCTTAACAGAGCTTCTTAACCTGGCACTCTACAGATAGAATTCAAGAGACCTACAAATTTAAATTTTAAAAGATTTCGCTTTTATTGACCTCTAACGGAAATTGAACATTTCTTTCTATTAGGAATGCAGGCCATCGCAATAGTTTAGCAGTACTTATAACTGCTATTCATCAATAATGCAGAGATTTTTATATCAGATAACAGTTGTTGTAAATATCCTGATATATCTTTTACTCTCATTCTATCTTTGAAATTACTGTAGTTATTAACCTGCTGCTATGGGGCACATGGCCATGGCCTTTCTGTCTCCAGATCAAATGATGCCTTGAATGTTTTCATAAGCAGAAAATGCTGGCATCATGCTGATGTCTTGGAGAATTAACTTGACCGTGTAAAATGCGCAGTGGAAGTGTTAATTCCATTTGCTGCAATGTATTGCTGCAAATTGACTTTTCAACATTTTCAGCCATTAAAAGAAATAATTGAACTCTATTGGCTATATAATATAATGTGCCTCCAACCTTATCAGTGACCACTCCAGAGCTTAATATGCTTTGTGAAATTGACAAAGGGCTTCAAAGAAAAAAGTTTTTAAAAAACTTACTTTCATGTTACTGTATTTTATTATTATTTATGACAATAACAAAGAAGCACTTATATTACTATACCATAAATTTATTCATTTATTTATTTTTGAAGACTCATTGAGGCATACTTCACATATAATTCATTGAGCTTTAACAGCTGCAAAAAATGAACTCAGAAAGAACATCTCCAATTAGTTGATCCAAACAGATATGCAAGGCCTACAGTAGAACAGCTGGTATCTTGAGAAATTGAATTTTCCAGTGCCAGGTAAGGTTGTTGAGGTATTAGCTCCTGAATGGAATATATCATATAAGATTTGACAAGCTTGAATTGATACCTAATGTTCTCGATAGGGGTGGGAAATGATTGGAGAGCAATCAGGGAATATTCCTAAAGAAGCCACAGACAACGTGAAAACAGATAAATATGAAAATGCATCCCATTAGCAGGTCACTGGTGGACTGGAAATGGGCTTGTTATTGCCAAGGGCAAAATGAGAGCTTAAGGAGATGTGTGAGCACTGCAGGAAGCCAGTACCACATTGATGTTTCTCTCTCCGATAGCCAGATTTGTTAACAGGGCCAGGCTATTCAGAAATGCTTTGGGTTGAAGGATCTATTTTAGTAATAATAATAACAACTATAAGGTCCTGTTCAACCATGCCTCCTATGCTGAGAACTATGTGCCTCAGTTCTCTTGCAGTTCTTGATTTGGCTTCTAACCACTTTTGACATAGGTCAAAATTCAGTGCTCACCATTGAATTTAACCACAATTAACCAAACAGAACTTATAGGATCACTGACTTCTTGGGAAAGTTATATAGGGAATCAAGGCTACTCAGCCCCTTCCCAGGTCTCATAGGAAAGCTTCTTGAGATTGTGTGGTGTGTGTGTGTGTGTGTGTGTGTGTGTGTGTGTGTGTGTTCTCTGACCACACACGATTTTGGACCTGTCCTTCCACCTTTTTTTTTTTTGAGACTGGATGTCTTCTTGTGCTTTCTTCTGCTGCTCAGGCCAATCTAGCTGGCCCACAAGCTTTAAGATTCTCCTGGCTCTGCCTCCCATTATTGTAGTCACATTGGGATCACACACACCTGTGTCACTTTGCCTTACATGGCTGCTGGGGATTTGAATACTGGTTGGAAGGATTGTAGAACAAATTTCTTTAACCACAGAGCCTTCTCCCCCACCACCCTGTATAGCTATTTCATTGATTGTCACAACTGGAGGGGGCTCATGGCTTCTATGACATAGACGACATGAATGTTGCTTTCCATTCTCTCTTTGTCTGCCTCTTTCTCTCTCTCTCTTTCTCTCTCTCTCTCTCTCTCTCTCTCTCTCTTCCTATCTGTCCAATAAATAAATAAGCAAATAAATAATATTTTTAAAAAATTAAAAGGGGGGTGGAGAGATGGCTTAGCAGTTAAGATGTTTGCCTACAAAGCAGAAGGACCTGAGTTTGATTTCCCAGGCCCCAAGTAAAACCAGATGCACAAGGTAGCACATGCATCTGGAATTCCTTTGCAGTGGCAGGAGGCCCTAGCACACCCATTCTTTCTTTCTCACTCTCTCTCTCTATCTCTAATAAATAAATAAGTTAAATAATTTTTAAAATGATGTTAACCATTGCACAATGCACAGGACAGCTCCCACAGTGAAGAACTTTCCAGCCCAGGATGTGAAGAATGCCACAGCTGAGCGATCCTGGTGTGGGACACCCACATCACTGCCTGGAAATCTTAAGCTTCCAGAGATGAATGAGGGTCATGGAGGAGAAGCAGCAGTGACTGGGTCCAGGAGGCAGGAAAGGCACACTATGTCTTCTCTTCTGACCATTTTCTAAAGGCACCTTTGCTCTGGACTTCTGATTGTTTCATGGAAACCATTCATTATTTCTTGCTTTCATGTTTCCTATGGGTGTGAAAGAGGCAGCTAAAATCAGAGAAGGACAACATGTGTTTCTCTGACAGCACCAGAAAAATTATCTACATTTGAAGCTCTTTTTTTTTTCTGAGAGCTATTCCTGCTCTAGCCCAGGGCGACCTAGAATTCATTATGTAGTCTCAGGCTGGCGGCGAACTCAAAGTGATTCTTCTACCTCTGCTGCCCAAGCACTGGGATTAAAGTAGTGAGATTTAAGTGTGGTTCAATCAATCTTATAGTCAAATATCAATATATTATACATTGCTATTGATTTATTTTATATCAGTGCACTACTTCTAATTAATAGTATTTTGAGATTCTATTCAAATAACTTCAATGCAACCTTGGAGTGGCTATGATATTTCAACCCTGACCTAATGTCATAGTTATAGGTACTCTGGTATGGCAATAGAAAGAAAAAGTCAAGAAGGGACCATGAAAATGAATGGCAGGGAAAGGAGGAAGCAAATTTTCACACAGCAGTGGGAGATGGTAATTATACATAGGCTAGATCTACAGCAGAATGAGAAATAGGACGAACTTGTAATGAATGGCTGTCCTTAATCATCTCTGGTGGCACCTTTTCCCATCCCAGAATCTATGGCTCATTTATCTCCCCATCTGTGGTCTACTGGCTGCTCACCACTCCTGCTCTGATACTTGTTAATGAAAGCCCAAGATAGTTCCTAGCAGAGCAATTAGAGGTCCTGGGAAACAGACAGTCCTGATAGCATAAAAGAATGTGTTTTAATGCCATGTTGGAAGATGTTGGGGCTCAGATGGGCGTTTAGTAGATACTTTCAGTCACTGCCTGGATAGTTACTGGCCTCTGTTCACTTCAGCCATATGCCTTGTTCTTGCACAACTCGCTTTATGATCTTACATACCCAGGTGCTCTAATCTAGCCCCATCACATAATTGTCACTGGTATTACCAATGACGCCCAAACATTAAACAGTATGAAGTGCCCACCTTATTTGGTAACAAAAAGACAATAAATTGTCAAAACTCACCTACATTGAGCTTGAAATGGAATTGTGGTGGGTTGAATAAGAAAATATGGGTAAAAAAGTGGAGATGGCCTCTCTTTTCAGAAGTGATTAGTGATGAAGTTCAGGGAACGGGATCCCCTGGCTGGTGTCCCCTGTGTCTGCATCAGGCCTGCCAGGCCTATCTGTGATTTCAGCTGGATTGTACAGTTACTTACAAAAGCAGGCACAACTTGCACTTACAAGGCTCTGCCTCAAGCACACACATTTCTACATCCTGCTTCAAGGACCCTCCAGACACCTTGGAAACACTATTCTATGATCACAGACCAGAAGGAAGCACTTCCAGGATCCAATTTCACAGGGAGGAAAGAATCATATGTAAATACTTCAACCTATTTGATTTACTTCTATGGTCAAATGGAACTGCACTTAGCATAGCACTGACTTTGATAATGCACCCAAGATCCACTTTGCTTCCTTTCCCACCCTTTTTACTTACTTTTTTTCACTGTTAAATATCTTTATTATGAATAAGTATATACATTGCATGAGAAAATCTCATGAAGGTGTCCCCATTTCCCTCCTCTTTGTCCCCTACCCACTGGGGTCCTTCCTTGGTGCACATACTGGATTTTTCCATAGTTTAGGGGGTATGAACTGCACCAGAGGTAGCCAGTTTTTCTTTCTTTTTCCTTCCCCCTTGTGTACTGTTGCTGAGGGGGGCAATGACTCTGGATATTCTCCCCCACCATGGCTCTTACATTCTTTCCACCCCCTCTTCTGCTCAGTTCCCTGAGTCATGGTGGATGAGTTTTAAGTCTGCTTTATTGTTGAGATCTTAAGTATCTCTGGACCTTTGCCCTGGGTTGTGTTGGGTAACATTGGTGTCTGTCTCCATTGACCTTTCCCAGCCTCTTCTAACATTCACTTATTTATGCCTCATACTGCTGCATCTACTTTTGCTTATATAATTGACATTATCAGCATTGAGTGTGCAATATTAATTTTTACTGAGCAAGTTCACACACTGTGCCAAATACCCTGTGTGGATACAGAGTGTTATTCCATTCCTTCTAAGACCTCTCCTTTATTACAGGAGTTGAAAGAGTAGAAACTACATATCTCAGATTTCATTTCAAAATTTTAAATGACATTGTCTTCTTATAAGGGTTGGAGACAGGTGTCAGAGACTGCAAATTCACCCTTGCAAATTGTCCACTTTAACATACCCATTGATGCCAATTCTTGACTTTTGGGCTTTAAAAAATCAATTTCCCTGACTTTTCTCCAACCTTTCCAGTGGGTTTTAAACCTCTTATTCCCAATGTCAAGTTCTCTTCTTAATAAACCCGGAGAGGTTGCTGTTTGTCATGGTTTGATTCAGGTGTCCCCCCAAACAAATGAATATGTTCTGATTGATCAATCCCCAGCTGATGGCAGTTTGCGTTTTACAACCTCGCTGGAGCTGTGTTGTCAGGGGCAGGCTTATGGAGGTTATAAGCCAGCTTCCCCTTGCCAGTATTTGGCACACCTTACTGCCGCTGTTTGCAGTGCTGTGGTGGAGGTGATGTCCCTCTGCTCATGCAATCGTTTTCCCTGCCATGATGGAGTCTCCCCTTGAATCCATAAGCCAAATAAACCAATTCCTTCACAAGCCACTTTTGCTTGGGGTTTTTTTTGGCACAGCAACTAGCATGCTGGCTACAATACTGTTTTTATGGCCAAACCTAAAATTTATACACCTATGGCATTTAGGTTTAAGCATGAGATAGCTAAGAAGTAATTTGACTTGTAAGGTAAGAAGATAGCAAGATCCAGGTCTGGTAACAAAACAAAGTTATTTTAAGAAATAAAGCAAATATGTTACATTGCTTGTCAAGGTGACAATCACTTCAAGAGGAGGGGATCCTTGAAGGTAAATATTCTGTTTTCTCACAAGAGATGTCAGCTTGAATCAATCTGATAAATATAAAACAGAACTGTCTTAAGTGCTGGGGATGTAGGGGTGTACTATGAAACCCAGCATGGCAGGAATCATGTTTTGTTTCTGGACATGGTCATGGCTCTTCATGACTGAGGAGGAGGCTGTGAGGGGCTGATAGGCTCCAGGCTCATGCCCTGTTGAGTGGGAATGCTATGGGAAAGGACCCTTAGCTTTTCATCTTTGCCTAGGCATGTCCTAGAAGGGACTTATTTTCTGACTTTCCTGACCATCTTGGTCAACATGATCTACATCATTTAACATTTGTTTCTTCTTTAGTTCAGCTGGTGCCACCTCTGAGAAGGTATAAAGAGACTACCTAAGTACCTGTGGTCTTTAATTTTTAGAGGATTATTTTAATTCAAATATAATTGACACATTTACCACATTTTGAAATGAGCTCCCCAAAATGTAAATGGGTCAGTTTCTCATTGGGCTTCTTGACTAAAACCTTTTGTATCAGAAATAGCCCTTTCTATTTACTAAATGGGAGCCACAGCCCAGTGAAATGACATGATTCGTTCTAGAATATGCAGCTGGTTAGCAGAGGGCTGGGAGTTAAACTCTGGCTTTGCCTTGCAGATTTTCTATGATACGATGGTAGGCAGCCACTTATGGGTAATGGAGCATTGATTGTACAACTGGGTATTCCGATTGCCATCCCCTTCCCCCAAGCACAGGGTAAGCAAAGCATCGCACCTGAGCAGCCTTCTTACTGAGTTCAGAGGCAATATCTGAGGCCAAGTTTCCTATTCCAATCACCAGGATGCGTTTACTCTCAAATCTAACTGGGTGCTTGTATTGGTGGCTATGGAAATGCTGGCCTTTGAACCTCTTGGTACCTTTAGGGGAAGAAGGGAGGCTGTGAACTTC
This sequence comes from Zapus hudsonius, assembly GCA_004024765.1. Lineage (NCBI taxonomy): Eukaryota > Metazoa > Chordata > Mammalia > Rodentia > Dipodidae > Zapus > Zapus hudsonius. The sequence continues at coordinate 8,273 of PVHP010043615.1, forward strand.
CAAGTAAGCATGTACATCAAGCTAATTTCAACAAACCTACATTGTCTGCTCTATCTTTTTTGGGGGTTGGTCATTGGCTTTTCCTCATCCTCTCTAACAGGAGTTACAATTGTCAACACTCAAATGCAAGTAGAAATCACATAAGAAATATTAGGTATTATGCACATGAGAGGCAGAATACAGCGGCTTCATTGTATGTATTTATCATTTAGTAACAAATGGCTTTGATGCCAACATCAAACAGGGTTTGATGCCAACTATGGCTACTTGTTATTCTACTTTGGATTGTCTGATGACACTCTGGTTTCACCTAGTCGATATAATTTTGACTATTTTGAATGCTGTTATTGCATTTTGTAATAATTAGAATGGTATTTATCATTTTTCAAAAACAAATGAAAGTACATTAAAACCAGGCACTCAGAAAAGGAAAACAAAAACAAAAACTAGATATATCTGTGTCCTCTGTAAGTCCTCGAAGGTGAAGGAAGGAGGAAAGATGAGCCAATCATGGAAACCTCATTCATATGTGTGTGGTGACTGCACTATCTGACTTCTCATGAGAGTTGGTATGAGGAATTTGTATTGTGTGGTAATTCAGAGGGAAAAGTAAATGTAGAATTTTGAGTAACAGAGCAGTTCATGTAATGATCACATCATGTTTATTTGACAGACCAACCAGTAATGTATTTTTCATATAGTATTTTTCAATGCTTTTCAGATCTCCTGGAGAGTAGAATGAAAGTTTCCTTTCTCTTATTTGTTGGAGTAAAATAGTTTCCTAGTCATTTAATTCCAAATTTTTGAGTCTCAAAGAAATAAATGCTTAAGTTATTATGTGCCTGAGATAGCCAATTGCTTGATATTTTTGATATTTAACTATTTTGAACTATTTACCAAGAGATTTAGGGAAGAGTCTTTACGGCAATGATCCCAATTTATAATCCATTATTTTGACAAAATATTGAGGGTAAAAATATAGAATGTGCTTCATTAAAAAGAACATATATTAGTCAGGGTTCTCTAGAGAAACAAAACCAACATGATGGATTAAAGAGAGAGTGGGTGGATAAGTAAGTTTGATAAATAGATTGACGGATAGATAGATCAACTGACTGATCAACAGATAGATAAACAGAAGACAGGTAGATTAATTTATTATAAAGAATTGGCTTATTTGATTGCATAGGCTGGCAAACCCCACAACCAGCATTCTAGAAACCAAAGAGAACTAAAAGTGTAGTCCTAGTTCAAAGACTAGTAGGCCTAATATTTAGGATGTGACACTGTTTCAGTTCAAGTTTCAAGGTAGGAACAAAATAATGCCCAAGTTCAAAGGCAGTCAAGAGACATTTGATCTTATTCAGTCTTTTTTGTTCTAGTCAGACCTTCAATCTAAGATATAAAAACCACCCATATTAAGAAGAGCAATCTATTTTACTCACTCTAAAATTTAACTATTGGGATGGAACAATAGCTCAGTTGGTAAAGTGCTAACTTCACCAACATGAGGGCCTGAGTTTGATTTCCAGTACCCACTAAAGATGCTGGGTGTGGTGATGTGTGCAGAGCCAGGAAGGTTCTTGCCACTCACTGGCCATCCCATGCATACTTACTAGCTATTTCTAGGTCAATGAGAGACCATGTCTTAAAACAAAAACAAAGAAAAAAAGAAAGGTGGACAGGATTGCCAGGGAATGATATCCAGGCTATATTCTGTCCTACACTTGCATGTGCACTCACACATGAACATGCACACATGCATTTTAAAAAAAAGATTTAAATGTTACTCTCATCCAGAGCCACCCACATAGACACTTCCAGAATAATGTTCACCCAAATGTCTGGACACCCTATGGCCCAGTCAGGCTGATACATAAAATCAGACATTATAACATTTGAATTGTGAAAAGGAACATGTGCTGTCTGTCTAAGAACATCCACATCAGAAGCATAGGTTCACTTGGCAAACAGTTTCAAGCACCAAATCAATAGGAGTCCCTGTTTTAGTTGCTAGAGATACAAAGACACAGACCTTGTTTTCAAGGATCCCTTTGTCCAAGGAGCAAAGCATACAGTGTGGAAGAGTATACATTGCAATGAAACAGATTTCTGTGCAGGATGACGAGAAAGGACAGACAAGGTTCTAGAGCACGCTGGAGATACTGATAACATTTGATCTCTGTCTTAAGCAACAAGATTCTGCGAGAAGGAGAAAAAAAGATGAAAATGATAGAGACAAAAATGTGAAGAGCACATTTGAGAAATTATAAGTAGTTATCATGAGGAATGAAAGAAATAATGCATTTAAGCACCCATAAAATAACATCTCTAAGCACCAATATTTGCCACTCAGTAAATGCTAACCCTGGTCTGTTTTCCCCTTTTACCTTCTTGTTGCTGTCCATTCTTTAGGGAGATCATAAACATTTTAAATGTCACATAACATTTGGATAACATAGATGCACTTCATGAAATTTGCTACTCTTAAAGAAATTTCTGCCTTGTAGAAACTGTACCTTAACAGATGTTACTGAGTGAGTTTATTCATCATATTGCACTGCCTTGCAATATGGGATGCTTTTCAAAGGCCCCTTTTGGGTGAACAGATTGGGTTGCTACTGAGGGAATTCACAGGAATGAGGCAATCACTGTAATTTGAATAATTTCTCCTCATTTAAGAGCACCAACTGTTTATATTAGTACTGACATGATCCATTTATGAAGCATCTTAGCACAGTTGCTTCTGAAATTTTTTGGCTGTCAAATGGTCATCAGAACTGGGTTGGCTATAATTACAAACAAGAACCTTTTGATCTCTTTATCAAAACCTTTCTGACTAGTTGCCACATTTGGGTGCAATTGGATGACTTATTCTACTACATGAGAAAAATGTGTTCTTTTCAGTTCACATGTAACACGATAAGCATGTACACCACCCTGTGCCAGCCCTAGAAATACATAATAAAGGTGCTCCTACTCCCAAGTAGTTCTTAGCTTAGTAAAAGAAAAAAAAAAGATACACAAACAATTTCAACAGAAAGTAATCATTTAGCCAATACATACATACATACATACATACATACATACATACATACATACATACAATATTTAGAGTGATGATGCCCAGTGGATTCTGAAATAATTTAGGGCATCTGTTTCCAATCTAAGGTTAAGCCTGTGGATCTTCTGATAGCAGTTTTCTCCTCCTGAATCCAAGTCAGCGGACGGCTCTGCATTCAAACCTCTCAGCCCTCCTGGCAGACGGCATTGAGCTCAGTCAGAAAATTGGAATTTTGGGCTGAGAGATGGTTCAGTGGTTAAGGCACTTGCCTGCAGAGCCTAATGACCCAGGTTCAATTCCCCAGTTTCCATGTAAAGCCAGATGCACAAATTGGCTCATACATCTGGGATCTGTTTGCAGCCGCTAGAGGCCTTAGTGTGCTCATTCTGTCTCTCCATGGTTTGAAGTATAAAAAAAAATTTCAAAAAATGAATCTTCTTTAACCAAAAACTCACAAAGCAGAGAGAAGGTGAAAAGACTATTTGGAGACGGGGACAACATTACCCTGGGGGAGGGGTATAGGAAACAATATATTCCATTGAGAAAAGAAATTGTCTTGGCATAGTTGTAACACATTGGGAAAGGGTAGCAATGTTGCAAAAGCAGCAAAAGACCAGGTTCAGTCTTGGAAATGTGTGTACGTGTGTGTGTGTGTGTGTGTGTGTGTGTGTGTGTGTGTGTGTGGTGTAGTGTAGTATATGTGTGTATGTCATATAGTGACATTTTCCTTAAACTGTAAACTGGGTTAATACACTAGCTTTGACTTTCATATATCACACTCTTGTAATGAGTGCTATGTCCATTTCATCAATATTGCATTTTCTCCTATGTATCATTATAAAAAAACTAATGAATCCTTTTAGGTCAAGAATGTCATAAAAGGATTATAACAACTTCTTGAAAATCCCTCAAATGACTAATATAACTTTTACTTTTCCTCTCATTTTCTTTATTGAGAAACTCACTGCATATTCAATGAAGCACAACTCAGCTCGTTTTCTATGTGATTGAATCTGAGACAATAAGATAGTGATCACTAGAGTGACTGACACATGCCTAGAAACGTGGGCTTGGATTTCTAGAGAGCAGTGTATAGAAGCATAGCATGATATGATTCATGCTGAAAAATACCATCTCAGTAGTGTGATACCTTAGGACATGAGAAGGAATAAAAGCAACAATAATAACGACAACAATAACAACAAATGACGGTGGAAAGACTAGTTAAGAAGCAATGGCAAAAAAAAAAAAACAACTAAAACTGCAAGGTACTGGCAAAAAAAAAAACCCAGACAGACAGACCAGTGGAATATAATTGAAGACCCAGGCTTTAACACAAATAACTTTAGCTACTTGGTCTTTAACAAGGGTGCCAACAATATATGCTGGGCTAAAGATAGCATCTTCAACAAATGGTGCTGGACAAATTGGATAAACACATGTGAGAAAATGAAAATAGTTCCACTCCTTTCACCATGCACTAAAATCAACTCCAAATGGATCAGAGACCTCAATATTAAACATGTAACCCTAAACACCCAGGAAGAAAAAAATAGGAGGAACCCTACATGAGATAGGATTAGGGAATAACATCCTGAGCAAATCTCCAGTAGCCCAGTACAACAGTCACTTAAGCAATGGGACCTGATCAGGCTCAAAAGCTTCTCTACAGAAAAAAACACCATACTCAGAGCCAATAGACCCCCGTCATAATGGGAGATGATTTCTGCCAGCTACAACTCAGACAGAAGCCTAATTTCCAGAACCTACAGAGAACTCAAAAAAAACTTATAACAATAACTCAAACTGTTCGCTCACAAAATGGGGCACTGATCTCAACAGAGAATTCACAGAGGAGGAAACACATATGTCCTTTACTCACAGGAGAAAGTGCTCAGCATCCTTAAGTATCAGGGAAATGCAAATCAAAACCACAATGAGATTCTACATTACTCCAGTCAGAATGGCAATCATAAAGAAAACCAACAATAATTGCTGGCGAGGATGCAGAGAAAAAGGAACCCTCAGTCACTCTTGGTGAGATTGCAAGCTTGTTCAACTGCTATGGAAAGCACTGTGGAGACTCCTCGACAGAATGGACATTGACCTACCAATGGACCCAGCTATCCCTCTACTAGGCATCTATCCGCAAAATGTCACTTCTCAGGATAGAGACATTTGTGCAACTATGTTTATAGCAGCTTAATTCATGATAGACAAGAATTGGAATCAATCAAAATGTCTGTCCATGGAGGAATAGATAACAAAATTATGGTATATTTACACGATGGAATTCTATTCAGCTGAAAGGAAAAATGACATATTGAAATTTAGGAAAAAATGGTCTGATTTGGAGCAGAGCCTACTAAACAATCTCTCAAAAGAACAGATAGCCAAATACCACATATGAATGAGGGGTAAGGGATGGGGGGAGGAGAATGGCTTAAGCATGAGGTTAAAGCATATTATGTTAGCTTAAGCTTCCTCCCCTCACCCTTTTCCATAAACCCAGCCCCCAGTTCCTATAACCTTGTGGTTCCCATAATCTTGCATCCTTAGTAAAAGCTAAGAATGTCCTGACTGATTACAAAAAAAATGTGCAAATGAACGCTTGCCTGTAACTTCCTGATAAGACTTGTTTAAAAGCTTTGTTCAAAATCTATTCGGGGCTTCTTTGCCTCTGTTCTGCTCAAGGACACGCATTGAGCCCCGGCATGCTTTTTTTTTTTTTTAATAAATCCCTTTGCAGTTGCATGGGAGATCGTGGTGAGGGTCTTCTTTTGGGTCTGGGGTCTTACAATTCTTAAATTAGCTGCAGAAATATGCCCAAGTAGGTCTTGACAATCCAGCTGACTGATATTTTTTATCTCATCTATCTTTAACATGTTGTATTTGTCTTATAATGCCAGCCTTCTGTGTCTCCGACAGGAGACACCAGCTAGGCCTGGATCTAGACAGCCTCTGCATGAATGGCAGTAAATACCATGATATTCTCTTTTTCTTAATGTTAACCCATCTGTCACCTTTCTCATAGATCCCTGTAAGAGGCAATGGAGCATCAGTGGGCTCAGGGAGTTTCCTTTTACTACCAGTTTCTTTTTGCTCTTTTTCTATAACTCTCT
>PVHP010043616.1:0-14459 GCA_004024765.1 Zapus hudsonius
TCCTGCTTGCACTGTCGCCCACAGTGAGCTGATCCTTCCAACATGTGTGAATCCCCCCAGCTCGCCATCCCTCTGCCCTCCCTTCAGTTCCCCCCATCATTTGTCCATCACTCAAGCACCCTCCTGCTCCATGGCCTTGGTAGGACTATGTCCTCTCCTGGGCCTTTTTCTTTCCTTTGCTCAATCACTTTTTCTTGCTCTTTCTGATCTTTCTTGTCCTGCTGTCTTCATTTTTAATTTTTATTTACTATTTTTTTTTATTTGCAAGCAGAGAGACAGAGAGAATGGGTGTGCCAGGGCCTACAGCCACTGCAAACAAACTCCAGATGCCACTTTGTGCATTTTGCTTTCCGTGGGTACTGGGGAATTAAATCTGGGTCATTAGGTTTTGTAGGAAAGTGCCTTAACTGCTGAACAATCCCTCTAGCCCTATTTTTAATTTTTTTAAATGCTTTATGAGTGCTATCTCTTACAGACTTATTCTAGATCTCACTCGTTTAAATTCTTCTGCCCCTGGAAAGCAAGCTCTGGGAACAAGTGTTCATGTCTCTCTCCTAGGAACCTAGAGCCATGCCTGGCTGAACAGGGGCTTACATACATGAGGCATGTATGAAGTTCCCTCATTCCCGTCCATCGCATCAGAGCTTCTGCTTCTATCCTCATTAGCATGTGCATGATCATATGTCTGCCCTATCACTTCCGTGAGCACTTGGCTAGTGGAGAGGGGAAGACCAGGCAGTGGTCGGAGACACTTGTGCAGCCCTGGCTCCATAGAGTCCACATTGTGTGCTGGCCCTCAGCACCCGGCCTGTAGTGCTGGAGCTTGACTGAGATGGACACACCCCCACTCTCAGAGAGGAGTCCCCACGTTCCAGGCATATTATGCCTTCTTCCCTTCTTAAAACTATGTACATTGCTTGTGTGTTTTGGCCACACTTCCTTGTGTTATTTCTTTTATTTTTTTTTTCTTTTGCAAAATTTCACTACTCTTGTACTTGCTTGTTACAGAAAGTATAGAGCCTTCAAGGTAGCCTCAGAGGTTTCCAGTCCTGTGGTCAGGCACCCTCCTGGGTTGTGCTTGCTTCCTGGGAAGTCCAGACCACATGGTCACTCCCCACCATCTGAAACACCTACTCTCTGATAGATCTGTCACTGAGGACTGGCCTTTTTTCTTTTTCTCGATTTTTGATTACTTTCCTAGAGTATCGAGGTCTCTCTCAGAGGACATGCAAGAGTAGCTTGGACTCAAGCTTGCTGTCCTTTGCTGGACTGGCTGGTTGGCTGGGGTGGAGCATGTCCTCAACCTGGAAAGTCCTGGTCTACCATCATTAGACTGGTACATACATGTGCAGGAGTGGCCTGTTTCTCTTCTGGGGCCTTCAGAATCTTCTCTTCATCCTTGGTGACTGGCCACAGCTTCTCAGAGGCGATTTCTAGTCTGGAGACGTTCTTATTCATCCTGCTGCTGAAGACATGCATCTGTCTTCAGCACTGAGCAGCCCATTCTTCCTTCGTCATATTCTGTCCCCACAGGTTCCTGGAACTTTCCTTCCTGTGTTTAGCCTTCCTAAAAAATTTGCTATCTCCACAACAGCTCTCTTGTTTCCAGGCAGCCTTAACCTCTGAACCCCAGAGCTGCCTGTCTTCCTTGTTCCTGTCTGCCTCATCCCTTTGTTAATACCAAAAAGGAGGAGGGTCTTGTCACTGAGACCTGCAGGGGCTGTTTCCTTGTGCATGCCAGGGGGCTGGCTCTGCTTGGACATCTTATAGTTCTTAGGAGGGAGGTGGGCTACAGCAGATGTTCCCAGAAGCTGCTGTAGGTCCCTGTGTCTGTACAGGAAGTTCTCTCCTGATCGACTTTCCCTGGGGAGACAGGACTGCCCAGGATCAAATATTGGGCACCAGTGTTCCAGTGTAAACAGAACCACCTTCCACAGTAGCCCAGGGCATCCAGCTGTGGGATGAATGGGATGTAGACTCCTCCTAGATGGTTGGAGAAGAGCTACCCCATACATGTGCCTTGAATACTGTGCCTTCTTTCCCTTTGGGGGGGGGGAAGGGTGTCATTGACGGTGAGACCAATCGCCAGTGCCTCCTTCCCCTGCTCACTCCTTCCTCCTGCCCTCCCAATTCTGGTTTCTGTTCTCAGTGCAGCCTCCCTCCCACAGCCTCACTTCCCCATCCCCCACAGCTTCATTTCTTCTTCAGGATCAGTTGGTTTTGGCTTTCATTGTGAGTCCATTTTGAATTGTTCAGCTAATGTTGAGAAGTGAATACCCATGTGTCACACCAGCCCTGGAATAGAACTTCACATCTTGGTCCCCAGCGTCTTGGTGTAACCATGGCGATTGTTTATCCTCAAAGGAGGCAAAGGTCTTTCTGAGGTGACTCCTCAAGGGGTTCTGTGCCCACCAGCGATTGGCCATCTCTTGGATCTGTTGGGTGAAGCTCTTCTCCCAGAATCTTCCTGGGGGAGGTAGACTCTTGAGAAAAATCAATCAACAAGGCTTTGACTCTTGTTTGTCTGCAGTCGTCTTACCCCTTTGGCCATCCCCTTGTAGCCCACAGCCAGAGACCCGTCTCCTTTTGTGGTGTCTCCTGGACACCAGTGTGCTCTACCCACAGCTGCCTGTGCCAGTGGAGCACGAGCCGTGGCTAGGGCATCACTTGTCTGGGATGAAGAGGATATAAAGCACGTGGGTTTGAATGTCCAAGTTTCTCATGTGTTTAAAAAGGAAATCTTGGGAAGCTAGCTCTCAGAGCTAAGCAGGTTTCTTCTGTGTTCCCGTCCGTCTAGCTGCGCCAGGAGCACCAGGGTTGACACTTAAGGTCTGGCTCCAGGACACAGTCTCCTGCAGATCAGGGAGGTGCACCCCACATTGCCCCTGCTCAGCTGAGTTGGAATCCATCCTTTAACATGTGTTTTATGTACTGAAGCATGCAGAATGCTAACAAGCTGTTGACATCTAAGGTAGAGAGGCCCTGGTCCTTCATCTTGGCACATGGCTTGTGTTACACTGAGAAATTGTATGGTGGGAGGGCAGTGACTTTGAGGTGTCTGCAGATGAGGGGAAGAGGGTTTGCTGAAGATGTGCCAGGAATCAAGCACTCATCCTTTCCTTGCCTCATGTCTCTGAGGTGACAGGCACTGGATGGCCACATGTCTTTTACAGGGTTGTGGACTTCCTGCTCAAGGCCATCATGCGCACCATGTGGTTTGCTGGTGGCTTCCACCGAGTGGCTGTGAAGGGGCGGCAGGCCCTGCCCACAGAGGCCGCCATCCTTACACTGGCGCCACACTCCTCCTACTTCGATGCCATTCCTGTCACCATGACCATGTCCTCCATTGTGATGAAGGCGGAGAGCAGAGACATCCCAATCTGGGGAAGTAAGTGAGTCCTGGGAGTGGGTGAGACCCCTGGGAGCAGGAAAGACTGTATGGGTAAGACTCACAGAGTGGGAGAGACACCTTCAGAGTGGTAAAATCCCCCTCCCCAAGTGGGTGAGATCTCCCCAGAATGTATGAGCCCCGGGGGTAGATGAGACACCTCCCCCAACAAAGCAGGCTCTGAAAGCTCACGCAGCAAGTCCTGACTGTGCTGTTTTCTGGCTGTGGTTCCATCCTGTGCTCTTGCATGTTTTCTGGCACTGGCATGTGCAGAGCTTTGTGTCCATGACCTGCTCATATAGCTGCTGTTCAGTGTCTCTGTTCTGTCCCCGAAGCACCAGTGACACCATGCACAGAAATGATCTTGTCCTGCAGCTCTGTCACACTGTAGGAACTATGAGCCCAAGGTCACAGTGTGGGCAGGGCCACTCCCACGAGAGGCTCCATAGCTCCTGTCCTGCCTCTTTGGTCTTGATAGTTGTCCCTTGGTATGTGGACACATCCTCCAATTCTGTGTTTGTTCTGCTGCTCTCGTTTGTTCCTCATCTAGGTGCCTTTCAGCCTAGAAAGACTCAGGTAGACAATTGGATGGTCTCATCTTGCGTTCCTTAATTCTGTCAGCAGAGATTGTGTATAAAAGGGCCCAGGGACAGGGTGTAGAGTTGGGGTGTGGGACTATTGAACCCACAGCAATATTACTCAGCTGCTTCACACACCCTGGCCAGCCACGGAACAGTTGCTGGGGACGTTTCTAGGCACTAGGAGCTGTGCTTGGGGTAGGGATGCTACATACTGGGGTGCCTCACCCTCCTGGAGGGACAAATGGGAAGAATGAGGTCCAGCCTGTCATTGTGAGAGCTTCACACCCGTAATGAGGATGGATTCATACCTTAGTGGATGCCAGGCAGGCAGAGAGACAGGCTCAGGGAAGAGGCCCCATCCTGGTATCTCTTGAGTGCTGTGTGCAAATGTTCCCTGTGTGGTTCTTGTGGCTGTGGTTATAGCAGACCCAACTGGATCTAGCTGTCTGGGAGCAAAGCTGGGACCCTTTTGGAGGCCAGTTGTGTGGAGATCCCAGGGATGTTGCCTGAGAGGAAGTGTGTCCGTACATGCCAGCCCCCTACTCATCCATGCTGGAGTCCCATAGAGACCTAAGGAATATCAAGGACAATACCTATGGCTACGAGAAGACAAGGCAGAAGATAGGACCTGAATGTCACTTCTGGACCAGAGGTCTCTGTCACCTGCACATTTCTTGGCCATGTTATGGACAATCTACAGGCCTAAAAGTGAAGACTGGTGACAAGCAAGCTTATTAGAAATGTCAGTGAGGAAGCACAGAAGTGGGTGTCTGATGCCCCAGCATGGAAGGCTGAGGCCCTGCCTGGACAGCATAGAGAGACCCTTTAAGAGGACAGAAGGAAGAAGAGAAATGGATTCAGTTTCAAATGGAGTGGATCCTGTTTGGTTCCCTGCCTGGCTACCAATGCCCCGCGGGTGAACGTTATCCTGGAAATGCAGCTAAAAGCCTTTCCTGTCCTGGAATTGCTCAGAGCACACACGTGTACCAACTTACTCCAACTTCCATCTCCTTTGTGGGCCCTTTGACAGCTCCCACCTTGGTTGAAGAAATGAACATTGACAAGATCTTAAGTATTTTCATCTTTAGGCCTTTCACTGCCAATTGTATGATTGACCCAGAGACATTTCTGTCGTCACGTTATTCGTTGTCTGTGAATCAGTGTTGCTTACCTGCCAGCCACTGAAAACACCAGTCAATGGAAGTTGGAGCTGAAATGTTACAGGCCCATTGGCAGCCTGGAGCAGGCAGGATCGTTGTGCGCACGCACACACACACACAGACCCAGATGCTGTCAAGAGCATCTGTATCTACCCTCAGGATCCAGGAGCAGTTGTCCAATGGAGTGAGGTTCACCCCCCCTTAAACACAGCCCAGGTGTTACCTTTGTTCTTGGAACCCTCCTCACCTGTGTTTATCCTGGGACTTGCTTAAGGTGGACATGCTGTCCACCGTCCATGTGTTCTTTGCCATTCAAGACAGAAAAGGAAACTTCTAAACTCTGAGTCTGTTCCATGAAGCACACCAGCTGCCACCAGGAGGATGCTGCTCTCCAGTGCCTCCTGCACTGCCTCTCTGAATGTGAGGCGATTCTGTAGGAAAAGCACCTGACAAGCCATAGGGATCATAGATTTCATCCTTATCCTTCTAGGAAATTCCATCGCTTCTCTTCCCTTTAATTCTTACCTAGTAATTTTTAACAGCATCAGGAATGAGTATGGCATAATTCCTAGAATGGTGAGATACCACAGTGATTGAGACACAGGAGGAACAGTTCACCATGACCCTGAGTCGGACTCTTCAGAAAACCCTGTAGACCCAGTGGGTAATTTGCAAGCAGTTTCTCTTTCTGGTTTAGTATATATGCTCTGTGATCCATGGAAACCCTCCAACAAAGCAAGTCACAAAGTATTCTTTGCAAGCAAGTGCCTTGAACCACCGAGCCATCTCCCCGGCCGCACTAAGTATTCTTAAGAAGTTGCAGAATGGCTCAGAAAAGATCTGACTCTAAACTGAGCCTGCAAGTCTGACCCTAGGCATGATGGGTCAAGGGTGAGCAGCTGTGCTGCCCCCACTCATCACCAGCTCTTCCCTGTAGTTCTCTGGGAGTATCTTCCTCTGTCACATGCTCTCTCTGGAGTTCTATGCTTTTGTGATCACGTTGGTTTTGGTCAGTTGACATAACCAGGAGACCTTGAGGAACAGCAGTTGCTGCAGAGCTGCACGAGCCTCTGGGACATTCAGGAAAACACCAGAAAAATAGGCATTTGTTCTCACCACTCCGGAAGCCAGAAGTCCAAGAGGAAGGTGTTGGCATCCCTGGCCTCCCCTGAGGGCTCTGGGAGAATGGGCCATGGGTCTTCCTAGCCCCTGATGGCAGCTAGCGACCTTGGTGTTAGGTGCATAGCTCCACCTTGGCCTCACTCATCTCTCTACCTACTTTTGTCTGTCCTCCTCTTATAAGGACACCAGGCATTGAACTAGGGCCACCCCAATTAGGATGATGCCATCCGCACTTCACTTCCTTATCTACGAGGTCAAATTCCCCGATGTGAAGGCTACACAGCCTGTCTTTCAGAAGTGCAGCTTGACATAAAACAGGGTTTGAGGGTTCAAGCCCTGTGTTCAGAAGCCCTTTGAGATCCTTGCTTTGCTAATACGACAACAACAGACTTCAGGCTTCCAGGGTCCTGCAGACTCTCCTTGCTCTCAGGCCTGTAGGTTGGGAGACCACCTCCATTGCTTGCAGTCAGGCATTAGCACACCCCAGGAGTGTCTCCGGGGTACACATTTCCCTGATCCCCCTAGAAGCCCCTGCCCCAACCCTGCTTTTGGAGGCTGTGCACATTGACACTTTGCTCCCTCTTGCAGCTCTGATAAGGTATATACGGCCAGTGTTCGTGTCCCGGTCAGATCAGGACTCTCGCAGGAAGACAGTGGAGGAGATCAAGAGACGGGCACAGTCAGATGGAAAGTGGCCTCAGGTAACCATCTTGCTTGCATTCTGGTGGCTTATTCCAAAAGAAGTGAGCTTTGAGAGTTGGGAGTAAAGGAAGAAACCAAGAAGCCAGCTCTGGGTCCTAGGTTTTACTTCAGTTTTGTCTGTCTGAGGAATGTGCAGATCCAAGAATGTGCTCGATGGCGGGTGCTTTTGGTTTCCTGTCTAGATTTGAAATGAAAACTGATGAGGGCCTGGGAAAATGGCTCAGCAGTTAAAGGCACTTGCTTTCAAAGCCTGACCAGGTTCGATTTCCTAGTACCATAAAGGTAGGTGCACAAAGTGGTACATGCTTCTGGAGTGTCTTTGCGGTGGCAGGAAGCCCTGGTTTTCCCATACACATGTACTCTGAAATAAATAAATAGGAACATTGCAGAAGAGGGTGTGGACAGAATATGAGCACAAGTAGGAAGCTATACTCTGAGGCAGTGTCCTTTCCACAGAGACTGAGTACAGTGGAATTAGGGTGAGGGAAAGGGAACACAGGAGTAATCCCGAGGGGAATTGACCACTATGCAGTACATTCATACAATCAAGTTCTCAATTTTTAAAAGTTAATAAAAGACTGATGAGTAAACGGTTCTCATGTTCACATCCACTTGAGTTCTACCGTGGGTGGTGCCCTGCTGATTCCTCCTGGCTGTGAGCTCAGGGAACCTGGACTGAGCCCTCACCCTGCGGCTGGCTCCTGTGGCCGGCTCCTGTGGCCATGTCCACAAGGCCTGCCCTGTGTGTGGTCCTCTTAAAGCCGGGATGTAGAAGCTGGGGCTCTTGTAAGACTCCAGCTCTGCTTAACCAGGAAACATTGCGGGTCTGGCACTTAGGTAGCCTCTGTGGGGGCTACTGTCGTCTAGGGTTCCCTAGCCACCATGGCACACATGCGGGTCACAGCCCTTTCCATAGAGCTTATTTATTACCTGTGCCCCTCAAACATGCCCAGTGAGCCCATCCAGCTGCATCACAGGATGAGGAAGTATCCTGAACAGTGCTTTTCTCTGGGGAGTTTTAATTTTTAATTAAAGGAGTTGAATGAGTCAGTCATTGGAATGCCTGTGGAGATGGGCCAACTCTGAGGTTCCACTTGGCTGCACCAGTCTTCCTGTCTGTACCTGAGGCCTCCATTCTTGGGGTGTGACCCCTTGCCAGTGCCTGCATCCCACTCTGTGCCTCTGCTCTCTTCTGAGCTTCGCTTTCCTTGCTCTTTTCTTACTGAGAACCATGGCTTCCTCCCTTTGCCTGATCACGAGGCAGGCACCAGTCTACATGATGTCGGTAGTAGAGCAAATGATAGATTTGATAGCTGGCCTCCCATGTACTTGGGATTGGATTAACATTGGTTTAATGCTGACTTTCTTTTTCCCATTCCAAGATAATGATTTTTCCAGAAGGAACCTGTACAAATAGGACCTGCCTCATTACCTTCAAACCTGGTATGTAGTTCTCTTAAATTTTACTTGCCTCCTCAAACTCACAGCGATCCTCCTACCTCTGCCTCCTGAGTGCTGGGATTAAAGGCGTGCACCACCACGCCCGGCAGAAATATTAATTTTTAAAATGAGTGCATATGATGATAATAAAAGTCTGGTTTTTTTTCCTTGTATGCTGGGATTCTTAGAAGTCACCAGGAGAGTCTTAGTATTTGAGTCAAGAACTCTAGTGTTGGCAGGGTGATGGATGAGGTAGCAAATACCGTCACCAGGTAGAGAGAACCTGCCTTTGCTCTGAAGTCTAGGTTATCGGGGCCCGAGTGCTAAGACCTCCTTGCTTTCTGTGTTGGTTGGTACGCCCTGGCCCCTGGAAGCCCCCACTGCTTGTAGCTGTGCTCCAAGCCCGCAGTTGGCTCATCAGGTACAAACCCAGGTCTGACCTCAAAGCCCTGGATGGACAACATTCCAGGGGTATGAGTGCCCTCTCAAGAGCCTAGAGGAACCCTGAAGCCATAACACCCTAAGGCAGGGCAGTATGGTATAGCTCAGAGCAAGACACTAGCTGTTTCACCTAGCTGGTGGGAACTGGTATACACTCCTGTAAACATGGTTTACAGGGCCCACCCACCTCCTTAAAACACAGAGGCAGGATCAAAGGTGAGCTGCTAACAAACCCCAGGGGTGTGGAATCAAGCCAGCCTGGCAGGGTCAGGATAGTGGACTCCGCCCCCTACCACAACAGTGTTGCCAATGACAGGAGCCCCACCTCAACAGTAGGCTTGGGCATTGCCTCCCCTCTGCCCAAAGGCAGTGCCCACCAGCTCAGCATGGTCCCACGACCCCACAGCTCACATTTCTCAGTGCTCAGGCAGATACTGGTCACACAGGGCCCAGAGCAGAACTGGAAGGTTCCACGTTAGCCGTGTTGTCCTCCATGTTGACATAACCCAGGGCCAGGTCATGGGCAGGGAATGGATACCAAGGTGGACATGGTAGCAAACCTCCCTGCTGGATCGCCCAACAGGTAATGTGCAGGCACAGAGGACCCTCACTTCTCATGAGTGCTTTCTGTTTGCATAAGCTTTTGAAGAGTGCACCCTGTCTGAAAGCATTTCCATGTGTCTATTTTTGTGTTGTTGCTGAGACGCAGCAGCTTCTCTGTTCATGGGCCATGCAGGGGTAGCAGAGATGGTGCGGGTAGCCAGTGGGTTCCTTTGCTGACCTAGCAGACCTGGTCAGAAAAGCTCAACTCACCTGAAGCCAGATCCCATCCTGCCCCAGACTTCCTACTGCTTAGCAGTGATACCTACACTTACATTGGCAGGTGCATTCATCCCCGGAGTTCCCGTCCAGCCTGTGGTGCTGCGCTATGCAAACAAACTGGTAAGTTGTCTTCCCTTAGGCCCCGGCCTGGCTTCAGGAGTGAGAGCTGTGTGGTATTCTGATGCACTTAGGTCACCATGGCTCTGTGTCCCTTGCCCATGCCATATAGACAGGACAGGCTTACACAGAGTTCCTGAGTAGAAGCCTGCCCTGAGGTGTGTTTCTGATAAACCTACAGTTCTAAAATAGCCCAGCATTGGCACATTAAGGTCTACCTTCTGAGAACTGCTATGATGTAGTGGCCCTCCCTTTTGTGTGGTATTTTAGTAAGGACCCACACACCCAGTACTTGGCAGCTCCTGATGCCTGGGTCATGCTCCAGGCAATTTAAAATCCAGAGCCGTTTTTGTTCTTAAAGGTTGGGTGGCAGACAGGGATCAGATTGTTTTAGATGCCATATGCTTTTGTTATGCCTTCTCTGTTCAGGGCAGGGGTTTCACTGACTTATTTAAAAAAAAAAAAAAAAATCGGCCAGAGCTCCTGAATGACATGGAAGGAACTCCTACATCAGGAAGAATGGCATCAGGACAAGAACTCAGATCAGGTTCTGCTGGGCTTTGCCACTGGACCCATCTTCTGTGACCCTCAGGACAGGTGTCCTTAGGCCTTGATGGCTTCCACAGTCAGAGACAGACAGTCCCTGAACATGATCCCCAGGGCCCTGATTCAGTGGAGTTTCTGTGTAGTGAGCTTTGGGGGACATGACAGGATGAAGGCACTTACTACAATGACCTTTTCCTATCTCCATGGTAACTGAGAACAGTTCATGGAAGGAAACCTCTCAGGTCATAACTTGAGGGGATAGAAATACACACAGTCTATGGGCTAGAAGCCAGGCCTGCCCATCTGTCTACCTGCCCAGGCCTGGGATCTCCTGCCATAAGGCTGAGGTGTATGGACAGATGCAGCAGAGGCCTTCCAAATGGTCAGTTAGTGAAATATCATTCCTGGGCACCATGAACACTGATAGGCTAAATGACTTCACTGTGTATTGCCGAAACTCGGAAGAGTCCATTTCCTGTCAGTTTCCTGAGGAAGGGCCTGCCCTCTGCTGAGAGTCAGAGCACACCCAGGAAAAGCAGCCCATCCTGTGCGTGCAGACAGGTTTTCCTCTGAGGCTCTTTCATCAGCCTGTTGAGGCAGCCCCCTCACTTGTCCCCCTGTAAGCTTGTTTGTCAAAGAAGCAGGAGGGTCCCCTTCAGCTCATGTTCCAGGGTCTGTGTTGGCTTCCTCAGCTGTATAGCTACAGAAACAGGCCAGGGTGGGAGAGGTCAGACCAGGGATGACACAGGACAGGGGGTGCTAGGTGTCAGGATGGATTGAGATGTCAAATACCAGCCAATGCAGGTGGTTAGTGTGCCTGCTAAAGCTGGAGAACAGCTTCTGAAATGCCTGGGTACACGTGGGTTGGGCCCCCAAGGTGCCAGGGGTCAGTAGGGAAGCCTGGGCTGATCTGGAAGGAGCTCATCTGTGGCAGTCATGATGAGGATGTTTGGGCTACAGAATGAGGCCAGGTGTCCACAGGCCTGGCCCAAGGCACCCGTGTGAGCATGGTAAGGAGAGCAGGTTGCACAGCAGGTGTGGACATCATAGATGAAGGTTACAGGGCACCTCAAGACAGGCAGAAAAGAGACCAGGTGCTGGGACCTCAGAGAACATTGGAATTGGCAGTCCTTAGAAGAGTGAGGGAAGAGAAAGGTTTGAGGTTTGGATCTGCAGGAGCCTGGCACCTTCTCCCTGCCGCATTGATGTGGGAGGAAGAGACCTGGGCTGCTGAGGGAGGCTTACACACACAACCACTCACGAGCGTCTGCTTTCTCACACCCAGGACACAATCACGTGGACGTGGCAAGGACCTGGAGCGTAAGTTGGACACCGTGTCACCTTGTCTGTCCTCGTTCTGTGGAAGCACAGGCCCTTGTTAAGTTTGCAAATGTGAAAGCTACTGTTGGCGGCAGTTAGGGTCGGCCCATTGTGAAAGCTAAGTGTGTCCATGGAACTCTCCTGGACGCTGGGAACTAAGTTCCTCGCCATCAGCACCTGCAGGAAGGTAACTGAGCCCTTCCCTGCCCCTCAGTTCATTCAATGACCATCATTGTCCACCTGGTGGCATCTGGTGTTTGGGGATGGGGATTTTTACACATGGGACTCAGGTGGTACTGGGTGAAAGGTGCCTCCCTAAGGTCAGGGTCCCATTTCCCCTTGGTTGGAAACTGAGGATAAATTGTGCATTGATTACTGACCCCACAGAATGAGAGGAGCTACAAGGGCCAAACTCTTAAGCGCCAAATATCAGAGCCTCCCCTGTGTTAAAGCTGGTGCTGTTTGCACCGTGCCACGGTGTTTGGAGCAGAGCACTGGGACGGTGCCCACCTTGGTGGCAGTTCCAGTGGTGGGGTCCGGCCAGTGTTGCTGATGCTGGAAGGTGAGGTGGAAGGACGGCTAGGAAGGAGCTGCATCGACCCTATGCCCTGGGTTTGGAGCTGTCGATTTAGAGCAGAAATGGGCAGAGAAAGGGAGGTGAGCTGTGCTGATGGGGAAGAGTGAGGGTGGGGAGCTCATCCTGCCCACAAGCGATGGCCGTGCTGGCCTATAGTCAGCAATCTGGGAGTTGGGCTTGGGGACAGTGGCATGCCTTAGAGCTGGCAAGTCTCCACTGCCTGGGTGGGAGACAGGTGTCCTGTAGACAGGGCACCCTGAGCTGAGGGCAAAGGATGACTACAGAGAACCAAAGACACAAGCGAATATTTAAGCAGAAACCTGAAGGCCTCTGGTTAATAAGTTACCCTTGTACTCCCCCCCCCCTTTTTTTTTTTTTGACCTTTGGACTTGAAAAGGCTCCATCCACCTCCTTCCTGAGAGTTCACTGCCTAGGAGTGTGGTGCCCCCTAGAGGGGAAGGGTATCTGCAGGTTCTGCTCCAGAATCCAAGAATTAGGAACCTTACTTTTTCTCCAATACTGTAAATCTTGTTTTGAAGGTTGAAAATCCTGTGGCTTACACTATGCCAGTTTCAGAACCAACTGGAAATCGAGGTGAGTGTAGATACAGTATTACACTGTCATGTTGGGGGTGTAGATACAGTGTTATATTGTGTCATGTTGGGGGGTTAGATACAGTGCTACACTATGACACGTTGGAGGTGAGTATAGATACAGTGTTACACATACACTGTGTCATGTTGGAGGTAAGTGTAGATACAATGACCTACTGTGTTATGTTGGGGGCTGTCATGGACTTATGCTGAGGTCCAGGGGGATACAGTGTTAAAACAGTATTAAACTAAGGGCAGTGTAGCTATAGGTACAGCTTTCCATTGGGCTCAGTACAGACGGTGTTTCATGTTATCTGTCTCTGACATTGTCATGCTTCCTCTCCTAGAGGTGCTTCCTGGTCACTTGTCCTCAGAAACTTAGGGTGGCCTGCATGGTTTTAACCCATTTGGACAGAATTAGTTGTTGTTATTTTGAGGTAGGGTCTCGCTCTAACCCAGGCTGACCTGGAATTCACTATGTAGTCTCAGGTGGCCTCAAACTTACAGCGATCCTCCTACCTTGGCTTCCCGAGTGCTGGGATAAAAGGTGTGTGTCAGCACACCCAGCTTTGACTTGGACAGAAGTTTTAAAATTAATCATTATTTTTAGGTAATTACAAAATTCACACACACACACATACACATACATACATACATACATATATACATACATAAATATATATATACATACACATATACACATACGTACGTGTGTGTATATTTGTTTGTTTTTTGAGATAGGGTCTTGCTCTAGCACAGACTGACCTAGAAATCACTATGTAGTCTCAGGCTGGCCTCAAACTCACAGTGATCCTCCTATCTCCTACTTTGGCCTCCTAAGTGCCTGGCAGAAAGAAGTGGGGGCAGAGGGGGGGGAGGGAGGGAGGGAGAATGGGCGTGCCAGGGCCTTTAGCCACTGCAAACAAACTCCAGATGCATGTGTCACTTTGTGCATCTGGCTTTATGTCGGTACTGGAGAATCAAACCCTGGATTGTTAGGCTTTGCAGGCAGGCAAGTGCCTTAACCGCTGAGCCATTTTTACAGCCCTGTTTTGTTTTTGTTTTTGGTAATGCTTTCATTTTTTTTCCCTAATATTATTCCTGCTTAGTTTGTCCAGAAACATTAATCCTACCATCATCCTTTTCATCTCTGGGTGGAGACTATGACCTGTCTCCCAGCTTTCAGCCTCCGGCAGGTCCCCAAAGTCCCAGTACCCATCCTCTTGGCTAAATTAAACACAGTCAGAGATGTATGACAGAAGTGGTGCTTTTATCTAAGATGCAAATTTATTATTATTGGCCTGTGTTGTAGTCAACCTTCTGTTACTGCTCAGAAAAGAACCTGACTGTTGCGGTCAGCTTTCTAGTTACTGCGCAGAAAGAACCCAAACAAAAGCAGCTTGTAGAGGAATGGGTTTATTTGGCTTACGGACTTGAGGGGAGACTCCATTCTGGCAGGGAAAACGATGGCATGAGCAGAGGGCTGGACATCACCTCTGCCACAGCACTGCAAACAGCGGCAGGAAGGTGTGCCAAACTCTGGCAAGGGGAAGCTGGCTTATAACCCCATAAGCCCGCCCCTGACAACACTGCTTCATCGAGGTTGTAAAACCCAAACTGCCATCAGCTGAGGATCGATCTATCAGAACA
>PVHP010043617.1:0-14460 GCA_004024765.1 Zapus hudsonius
GAAAGGTAGGGAGAGAAGAGATGATTAAACCTTTCTGATGTAGACAAAGCTCCAGTGTGTCAGGAACTCACTGCTAAGGAAACATGTTGGATCTGGAGAAACTCACAGTGCTGATCTGGAGTCCTGACCTTCATGAACGTGCCATTTGGGCCCTCGCCCACACTTGTGTACGAAGTGACAAAATACTCATACAAGGACTCTGGCTTCAGCTTTTCCACCAAGATTGTCTTTTGCTTGGGGTTCTTGATCTCGTACTTGCAGCATTCTGACCCTACTGAGATTCAAAAACAATGTGGTTTTCAAGAAAAAGAAAAACCTTATTAAAAATGTGGAAGACAACACCATCAACATTTTCTACCATGCTCCGGACACTGGGAGGAATTCAAGACAGGGCACAATAAATAAAACTTCTACTAAGTAAGGGATATTGGTGATGCGGTTACAGTCGATCAGAGATGGTGAGGGCATGCAGGAGACTCAAAAATGAATTGAAGGACGAGGGGTGTGATAAACGACTTGTTAATATGTGTGTGAGGCCCTGAGTTCAATCTCCAGCACTGCAAAATGTTCAGTAAAAATAAGTCATAAATAAATAGTACTAATATCTGACAGAGTCAAAGGAAAAACAGAAGAAGTTTCCTACATGTTTCTTAAGGAGTGGATGGCCAAGCCAGGATGGTTTTTGAAGTGATTTAAAATATGGGCCCCTACCTTCATGTTCAGCCTTGGCATTTGTTTAAAACACCTTTTGATCCTAAAATAAAAATGCAAGAAGAGCCTCCAACCAGCCTCAGTCAGAATAGGCCATGAGATCCCTTTTCTTCCTTAGGCTGAGGATGGGACCCAGGCCTCCCTTTTCAGTACGTCTTGATGACAAGATGCTGAGAATCTAGGCAGACAAAGAAGTGTCACCTGTTAGAACTGTCTTGCTCCATTCGGGGTGGCACTGCACATCCTTTGATTTCAGATAGACACGGTATCCTTCTATAAAACCAGTTTGGGACTCGGTGGCATAACCCGTCCAGCTCAGAGTGAAGGAGTGGGAGGTCAAGTTACTCATGCTTACATCCGGGTTCTTGAGAGGAGCTAGGAAGTTATGATAAGGAAGTCATGAATGGGAAAAGGTCTCAGGACGTTGATGCAAATAAACACAGAACCGCACCCCACACTGGAGACTGTAAGGACTTCTGCCAAGTTAAAGAGTTTCATCTGCTTCCCTGGAGGATGTACACAGAGAGCTGGGCAGGAGTGGAGCAATTATGGTGTTCATACCTTTCACAAATAAAATCACACATGCCCACAAGATTAATTTGTACAAAATCACACAGGATTAAAAAGAAAAAAAGATGACAGGTCTGTCTTAGACTTGGTTCTGTCCATGAAGTCTAGAGCTGTAGAGAGAAGGGGAGGCAGAGTGTGCTGAAAGAGCCAGGGAGAACTCCAGTTCCTGGGCTGAGGCAAAGCTGAGTGATCCACGGGTCACTAGGAGAGCCCTTGGCTGGCTCTGGTTTCCCACACACACGCTAATGCACACTGGTCTATGCGCACAGACACATACAAATGAAGCAAAGACCTCTCTCGGAGCTTGCTATGATGTGGCTCAACTGAAGACCCTCAGAGTTGATCAGATTCACGTGAGGCAGTGAAAGGCCCAGCTGCTCAGCTTAGAGCTTGAAGGGTGCCCGAGGGAAGAGAGAGCACCCCCACATTGCTGAGGGGCAAAGGTAAAAGTTTACAGGGGCAATGTCACAACGTGCCTGAAAAGTCTTAAACATGCTCAAAGAAAATGAAAAAGGTACTTCGTAAGTTCAAACCCTTTGACACAAGTATTCTTTCCCCAGGAGTTCACTTAAAAACCATTATCCTAGGGCTGGAGAGATGACTCCGTGGCTGAGTGCTTCCCACACAAGCATAAGGGCCTGAAAGGGCCTGAGACTGGATGAGTTCGATTCCCCAGCACCCATGTGAACAACTGGACCTGTTACACACATCAGTAACCCCAGTCCTGTGAGGAGCAGAGCTCACTGGGACTCACAAAACCAGCAAGCTCTAGAATCAGTAAGAGACTGTCTCAAGAAACAAACAAATGAACAGGTGAGTGAGGTGAACACCCAATATCCTCCTCTGGGCTCCAAATGCACACACAAGGAACACACATACACAGAAATAGAATTATCCTGGATATAGACCAAGACATAGTGAAATAAAAATAGACCAGGCTTAATATTGTGAAAAAGGGAAGAAAGAGACTTGGCATCTAGAACTATCTAGAAGATGTTTAATGGTGAATCTCACAGCTTAATTCGTGAAACTCTTTGTGATCATTCTGAATGGTGAAGAAGCAGACGGCTTGAAATGGGCTTATGGTGAGGCACTCTTCATTCATGAAAGAGGCAGGCTAAATAAATAACAGAGACAGCAATCAAAACAGCAGGTTTTGAGCTATGTAGAGTAAGGTGCCATGTTTGCTTAGAAGTGTATATCTGTATAGAGAAAGGAATATCAGAATATGAGAAAATAACTAGATATTTGCCTGTAGATAGGAAAACAATGATTTCCATTTTCTTCTTTTCTATAAAATGTTAAAAATCACTTCTAATGAAACATAAACAGGATTGGAAAAATTAAGTAAAGGGTAAAAATCTTCCTAAATTCCAAGGTAGGAATCTATGGATAAGCTATGCAGTGGTTACGCCTCCAACTTACCCAGTTCTTGGATATATCCTGCATTTTTCTGTATTAAATAAGCAATCCTGTGTGCAGATATTTTATACACCCTGAAGGTATATCGGACTCCTTGCTTAAAAGCATCTAGAGAGGAGAAATCAGAAGACTGTTAAAAACACAGAAAGACATCATGTTCAATTCTGGAAGGAAGAATGAACAGTGAATGGATGTTCCCCTAAGCATTTCCTTCTCGGTATTCATTTTTAGGTTTTTCTCTCTCCTTACTTCCCTCCTTCCATCAAGCCTCCCAGTCTTCTGTGTTGCAAACATTTACCCAGCGGTGTTGTCTACAACAAAGTCTGCAGGATGGTCATCTGCAGTGTGCAGTAACCCTCCCCCCCCAGGCAGAATCCTCAACCTGCCTTTTTTTCATGTGTGTACCACTGGCTGCAGCATCAGAAGACTCGCCTTTGACTCCCATCTCCTTACTGTACTTGCCTCCTCCTCCTCCTCCTCCTCCTCCTCCTCCTCTTCCTCCTCCTCCTCCTCCTCCTCCTGAGCCGCAGGGGCTTGAAAGCTCTTTGCACATCCAGAGTCCCTCTCCCTGCATCTCTGCCTGCAGAAGCCTTGAATCTGGCCTCTGAATCTGGCAGGGACCTCAGTCACCTTTTGGGTCTGGCATTTCCTGTATCTTGCTCTCAGTCCAGTAGATGACATACCCATGCCACCTGCTTAAGCCATGAACTTGAGCTCCTCGACTTTGCTAAAAGAGCGATTTTCAGTTTTTAAACCCAGTGTGGGAGATGAGAGTTCAAATTCTACATATTTATGAAAATTGAAAGTATTTTGTTGCTATTGTTGTTGTTTTGAGGTAGGGTCTTGCTGTAGCCCAGGCTGACCTAGAATTCACTATGTAGTCTCAGGCTGGCCTCAAACTCATAGCAATCCTCCTACCTCTGCCTCCCAAATGCTGGGATTAAAGGTGTGTGCCACCACGCCCAGCAAAAGTTCATTTTTGATTCCCATCAACTCTACACTCCGAGCATCTCCCAAGTTCATGCACTTCTCTGCTTCTCACCACAACCATTGCAATGCCCCTGTAATTTAGAGGATCGTGTTTATCAAAATCACCAAGGTTTTTCTGTACCATGGGTCTACAGACTCCACAGAAGCAGATTTAAAGCTCAGAGCTGAGAGTATAGTCTGATAAAATATGAACTCCAAGCACTCACTTCAGAATGATGAGCTTAACACCAGATACCTGTAAGGTAAACCAGAAATCCAAGTTGAACTTGCCCCAGGAATATGGCAGGAAGGTATGGCGGGAGTTCTTACCTGAGCTAATTTTGATACTTGTGGTATTGGGTCTTAGGTTCTTCCATTGCAAATTGCAGTGCTGGTCCTGGGCATATGCACACCAGTCCACAACATAGCCTATGATATCTTTAGTTTGGGGTTTCCAAGAAATAACAAATCCATCCTCTGAGCCTTCAATCCTTTCTTCTTCAACCTCTTCTGTACGAAAACAGAGTAACACTTCTCATTTAATTAACTATCTTTTTCTTTACAATTTCTGAAGAAGAAAATGAATAGGCACTCCCAATGTTTGTAGTTTAGATATAAAATGTCTCCCTAATGTCCTTGTGCTAAAGGACTTGGTGTCTAGGATATGACATACTGGAAAGCGGTGGACCCCTAAGGTGCTAATCCTAGTAGGAGGAAGCTACATCATTAGGCCTTGCTATAGAAGGTTCCATTCTCTCTGTGCTTCCTGGATGCCATGGGGTGAGCAGGGGAAGGACAAGCCTCCAAGAACATCCCCCTGTCCCTGGTCGCCTCATCCACTTCCTCCAGCTCGGTCTCAGCAGCTCAGATTTTCCACACCCACATTAAATACCACCAGCAACCTGAGGAAGCCTTTAATAATGTGGTGACTGTTTCATATTTTAATCATTGCAACCTCTTACCCATGTCAGAGTTAGGAAAGTGGCCTCTACATATGAAACACAGCAAGACACACACTCCCCAACGTGATCTGTTACCTTGCCTCAAGCCCAAAGGCAACAGACCAACTATGGGGGAACCTCTAAAATCCTGAACCAAAACAAACCTTTTCCTCTTATGGGTTGTTTCTCTCGGGTGCTTTGTTACAGCAGAAGGAAGCTGATTAAGGAACAGGGCACCTCCTGGATGAGAGCCTAACATCTTCAGAGAGTAAGGTGGGGAATATGTTCCATCGGTGCCTCTCTGATTCTCAATTCCTCACTTTTCCTTGTAGCTGCTTCCTGACATCCAGAGACCCAACTAGTGCTTGGCACTTAGAACAGGGATCAGCCAACTGTCCCCAACAAGACAAGTCCATTATCAGAGGCTTGTCTTTTATAGGAGGGACCTTTGAACAAGAGGGTTTTGTAAAAGCTCAGCCAACAAGAAGCGTGTAGACTATATGTGGAGACCATATGACCCGCAAAGCCTAAAAAGCACTTACACTCAGCCCCATTATCAAGAAAGTTATCATCTTTGACCTAGAAATGTGGCAGGTCAAAAAAAAAAAAAAAAACTACCTCCTTAAAATGTATTCGTCAGACTTATTCCCAGAATAGTGTTGGCTGACCCTGAACTAACTACTCTTAGGGGTCGGTCTTAAATACAGACCAAAAATGAGAAAAAAGCCAGGCATGGTGGTGCCTTGGGAGGCAGAGGTCTGAGGATTGCTGTTGGGGACAGCCTGGGACTACAGAGTAAGTTCCAGGCCAGCCTTGGCTAGAGTGAGACCCTACCTCAAGAAAAACAAACAAAAAAGGGGGAAAAAGAAAAATCAAGGCTGCATTGAATTGTAATAGCAAAGGTGTTTGCAGAACTTGACAACAGGGCTTCCATCTTGCTGTATTTCATATGTAGAGGCCACTTTCCTAACTCTGACATGGGTAAGAGGTTGCAATGATTAAAATATGAAGCAGTCACCACATTATTAAAGGCTTCCTCTGGTTGCTGGTGGTATTTAATGTGGGTGTGGAAAATCTGAGCTGCTGAGACCAAGCTGGAGGAAGTGGATGAGGCGACCAGGGACAGGGGGATGTTCTTGGAGGCTTGTCCTTCCCCTGTCTGTTTCTTTTTGCTTCCTGACCTCTAGAAGGTGAGTAGCCTCAGTCACACGCACTCCTTGACACTATGTTCTGCCTCACCTCAGCTCCAAAGTAATGGAGCTCGCCAACCATGGGGTGATTCTTCTGAGACTCTGAGGGTTTCAGTGATGAAAAACGGACTAACACAATGGGTGATGTAACTTCCAGAACTACCACTTCTACAGATCTTCAGCAGGCCCCACCTTGACCTCGGGGCTGAATGCCACCAGCTTCCACAGAACTACACTAAAAACTGTTTTGTTTCTATCTATAATTCAAAGTTTATTGGGAACCCTGTATCTTATCTGTCAAGTCTAATCACAAATGAACATTAGCATGGAAATCTGATACTATTAATTTTTCTAGGGCATCAGATGGCTCAATAGCTTGGGATCCCCAAGGGCGTATGCAGCCCTAGGTAGAAGGGAAAAGTCCACAAAAGCTTTCCATACTTTTCTCACATGGCTCCCTTGCCCTCCATCAGCAGAACAGATCTCTCTCACAGACACTCACATTTTTCATTTTGCTTAAATGTGCACCCAGACTTCAGCTCATAACTCTCAGCAAACTTTGTTTTTCTTTAAAACTGCAAATATGATTTGAAGGAGGAAGAGGAATGTATGAGGGGATTTTTTTTTCAGCTTGGTGTGAATTGTATTCACCTTGTGTTGCGGTTAGCTTCTTGTCACTGGACAAACACCCTGCAAAAAGCAGCGTATAGGAGGAAAGGGTTGATTCCAGGTTGACAAATTCCAGGGAACACCATCAAAGGTGGAAGCAGCTAGCTCTCTTCCATAGATCCAAGTAGAGAGAGACCACCAACAGCCTGCACCACAAAACCATCACAGCTCAAAACTGCTCTCCACACACCTTAGAGCTGGACTCAAAGATCTGCCACCCCAAGTGACATAAGTCTCTTCCCCAGCAGAGATCCACTCACTGGAGAATCAAGTTGCCAGGTCAATCTTAACTAACACTTGATCTTTGGGGCCATACATTCAAACCACCACACCTTGTTAGTTTCTTTCATAGCATGTAAGTGACTGTATATACTTTCATGATGTAAGGACATGGAGACTTCAAGAAGGTTAGATAGAGCCTCACATGGAGAAGTCTGGGAATGTGAAGGCGGGCCTGGGGTGAAAGGGATGGTGAGAACCTTTGAGAAATTGACACGAGCACTCAGCAGCGGTCCCTTGGACTGGCCTTCGGTGAAGCAGTCTGTTGGATCGACCAGCTCCACAGGCTAATGGCACTTTCCCTCCATCCTTCTCTGATACAATTCTTCACAAAGCAAAGTGTGCACTCAACAACTCCTAGAATTTTTCTTTTTCTTTTTGGTTTTTCAAGGTAAGGTCTCACTCTAGCCCAGGCTGACCTAGAATTCACTCTGTAGTCTCAGGGTGGCCTCAAACGCACAGTGATCCTCCTACTTCTGCCTCCGGAGTGCTGGGATTAAAGGCATGCGCCACCATGCCTGGCTTAGAATTTTTCTTTTAAAAAACTTTTATTAATTTATGTGCACATCTGTATGTGTGTGCATGCAGGCATCAGGGCCTCTTGCCACTGTCAGTGCAAATGAACACCAGATGCTCACAGCACATTTTGTGTCTGGCTTGGGAACTGAACCTGGGCCAGCAGGCTTTGCAAGAAGCACCTTTAACCACTGAGCCATCGTGCCAGCCCTTCCTAGAACTTTTCTTCTGTGGCACCCTAATTGCTTTAGTTTTTCATACATACAGTGGACAGTTCTTACAAAATGCCCAGCAATCTGACACTATTAACTAAAACCTAAGCTGAACTTTAACAGTTGCTATGATACAACCTTCCCTAGTGCAGGGACCCTGCTACTCATAGCCCCTATTGCTTGAGTCACAACCAACCAAGTCTTAGTACAGTATCAAACCTTGCCTAAAACAACAGAGGACTGTGATACCACTGCTCCATTATAAAAACAAAAAGGGGGAGCTGTGGAACCCTACTGAGAGGCACGGAAGACATAGAGTTAAAGGAAAATTGATACTGGCCTGAAACCCTGATTATCTCATCCTGAGACGGGCAGGAGTTTTGGCTGAGTCCTTCCCTCCCCAAACCTCGGTCCACCTGGTGGGCCCCAGCAAACCCTGATAAATCCAGACACTTCAAGGCCTGAGTTTATTGGAGTTCACATAATTCAGTTATAAAGTGATAACAAGGCCCAGGCAACAAAAAAATCCCTCTAGCTTATCTGTGCAGCTGGCCCCTAACAATCCTTTCATGAGACATCCACAGACCACCCTGCCCCTGCCAATCCCCTTGCCGCTCATCTCCCTGCCTCTCCTTTACCTTCTAAATGAAAGCAACCCTCCCCAACCTAATAAAGGAGCTCTTCACTGCAAGTGTCTCCTGAGAGTTTTTCCTCTTGTTGGCTCACCACTGTCCCAAGACTGTCCACACAGCTCCGTGGATAAACAGAGAGTTGATACACACAGCAAATCCCTAAGTAATCCATGGACCCACACCCTAGCCTCCTAAGCAGGGACATTATAAGCAAGAACTGAAGTTCAAGGTTCGTGGATGATCTTAGGACACCGACTCCTCACTGCCTTATGCCCATATGTGCACTGTTTCACAGCACGAGACTTGGAGGTCTACTAGACCCCAACGTTTCTACGGCTCTGCCTAAAAGGAAATCGTATTGCTATTGATTTTGCATGTGAGGTCATTTCCGCTTTGCTTGCTTACATCTCATCACAAGTCCTTCTCATCTGGAATAGGCTCTTTTGTTCTTCTTCCTCCATTCCCTCTCCCTTCCTTCCTCCATTCCTTCCCTCAACAAGACCTTGCTATACAGCCATGCTGGCCTCAAATTCACAGTCCTCCTGCCTCAGCCCTCCAAGTGCTGGGTTTACAGTGATGCTCCGCCCTGCCCAGCTGCTTCTTTGCAGGTTTGAACAATGGACAAATATCATTTATGACATAGTCGTGTGTGACTTGTATCTCATCAGCAAGCTACAAAGCACTGAGACCCTGACTTTCTTGGATGACAGCATTTACTTGAATGAATTTGATAGCACTTCTTTTTTAAAAAACATTTTGGACAGCTTCCCTAAGTATCATGAAACCATGATAATTCCCACCTCTCCCCCTAGTTCTCCCCCTTTCAAATTGAATCCCTTCTTCTGATATCATTACTTAGATGTGCTGAAGAACCTGGGAAGAGACCAGTGTGGCGTCATGGCAGAGCACTGTGTCACTGAAGTGTGCTGACACCTCTGGCCACCAAGGAAATGACTCATGTGCTTGGCTGTTTTCTGCTTTTCCACCACTGCATCTTCCTAAGACTGAAGACCAAATCACCCAGTCCCAACTCACCATTTCTGGAATCTCTGGAGATGCCCATTACAAAGGCAGGTGACGTGCCCCCGCTGTTGTTGGCCGTGATCTGGATCTGGTATGAGGACTGGCCCAGGCCCAGCCATGTGCTATTGACTGGGGCCTGGACAGAAAGGCGCTGGATCTCAGACGGTTTTTCCAGATTTTTTACAACTATATTATAGAATAGGATCTTGCCATTGGCTTGAGATTTTGATAGTGGCTGCAAAAAGATTGATAATCATTTCAAAATGGGCTTTACTTTGAAAGGATTTTTACAATTACTTTTCATATTTTCTGCCCATCAGCTATCTGACTCACATGTGCACTAGAATACACACACCAGTATGCACACACACGTCAACACGCACTCACACAGTTCCATAGAGAAATCAGCATGACACCAAGCTAGGAACCAAGTATTCTAATCCAACTGCAGGAAGCAGAGACGAGGATCCTGTGGGGATGACATTTAAGATTAGTATGTCCAGAGAGCATGGACCAAGTTCGACTTCAAGAGGAAGGGAGGTTACCAAAGGAAAAAGACCCATGAGTAGAGCCAGCACCACACCTTTCCAGTAGGAACCTGGGTCCTGGCCTCCCCCTTGTCCAGTCCGTTCACCCAGAGCCCACACTACCCCTTCTAGAACATTCTGCAGATTGCAGAGCATTCCCTCTCCTACAGATCCAGGCTCTGTCTAGCATCTGTTCCTCATGTCTAGTCTCCCTAGGACAGTCTATGACTTGTCATGTGTACCCCTAGACCTGTGACCAAGAAATGGCTTCTGCTTGGGGTGTGGGCAGAACCCACATAGGCCTGGCAGGTCCTCATATGTGTACACAAGGCTCCCCGAAGAATACGACGGACTTAGAGGTAGGTGGGGAGAAATACACATTGAGGCCAACCCTCTCCTGCAGCCATATTAGGTCTAAAAATCTGCCAGGTCTGAATACACACCTAGTTTTCCAGGTTGTCAGGAAGTATATTGGGCAGGCAGACGAGCAACATATGTAACTTTTAAGTGTGTTGTATAAGCATACACATTTTTAAAGCAGGGTATGTGATTCTCAATATGCACCCTTGCCTAGGGCCCTGCGAAAGTTAGGGTGGCCTAACTACAACACAAAGATGGTTCCAGCACTCTGAATGAGCCGCCCACGGCCTGGGCTTCCCGGGAAGTTGAAGTCCAGGCCCCAGGGCCTGGCTCTGGAGGGATCCCTCCACTCGGGAAGCAGATCCGAGGCACCACCATCAAGGCGCCTCCCTGTTGTGAATTGCACAAAGTCAGACCTTTTGAAGCTCTGCATCTTACCTTCCAGAACAAGGTCACTGTGCGATGTCCGTTCTCTGATGTCACTGTCCTCCAGGCATCAGGGGCCTTTGAAGGGGCTGAAACCAATCACAGAAAGGTCCCTGGGTCATAGCTTGCATGCAGAACACTACACACTTTGCACGTTTTCTAAGGCCATGGTGACTTCCTGTCCTCCCTGAGGCTCGCTTGTCCTCTGTGACTTCTACCCACCGGCCCACACTGTTCACTCCTCAGTAGTGCACATAGTAGGTGGTTTCAAAGCAGCTTCATTGCATCTATTCATTGTACCTGATACATTACAAAAAGACGTCTTCATACACACATGTAGTAGGCGCTTTAGAAAAGATTAGCTGTGGGCTGGAGAGATGCCTTATGGGTTAAAGGTGCTTATTTGCAAAACCTGTCAGCCTGAGCTCAATTCCCCAAGACCCACATTCTGCTGAATGCAAAGTGGTACCTACATCTGCGATCCTAACACTCCTAGGACAGTGGCAGGTGGGCCAGGGGAATCTGAAACTCTTGAGCCAGCTAGTCTGAGGTGTGTTTGCAGAGCAAGAAACCCTAAATGGGGACACCTTCACAAGATTTGCTCATACAATGTCTATACTCATTCATAATAAAGATATTTAAAAAAGATGGTGATGTACAAATATCTTGACGTTCTCCTCTGACCTACACACACACACACACACACACACACACACACACACACACACACACATAGATAAAGAAAGAAAGAAAAGAAGAGAAGAAATGAAAGAGAGCGAGAGAAAAGTGGAGGGAGGGCATGGGAAGGGAAGGAAAGGGAAAGGAAGTGAAGGGAAGGGGAAAGGTAGGAAGGAAAGAAGGAAGGAAGGAAAAGAAGGAAGGAAGAAAAGAAGGAAGGAAAAAAGGAAGGAATGAAGGAAGAAGGAAAAAAGAAGGAAGGAAGGAAGGAAGGAATCAGCCCTCCTTGAACACGGCATCCTACGTAGTAGTGCTCTGCATGCAGGCTATGACTGGGGACATTTCTGTGGCTGGTTCCAGCTCTCTGAATCCTTTCTAAATGCGAGCCTTAGAGCCTCTGGAGGCCACCAAAGCACTCTGATTCGTCAGGACAGTTCCTGGGGGTGCATTCAGCCAGTCTCCCATTTTTTGGATTTTGTAGACTGCAAATCATTGCTGCTCTCTTGTGTCACTTGTAAAGGCTTCCTGGCTTTCAAGAATTCCCCTCATGGACTCACAGACTGGAAAAGCCTCCTTGTCCCCTGTGATGGTTAAGTTTATTTGCCAATTTGACCTGTGTAATAATCCACAGTAATCTTGGGCGGGTCTCTGAGTTTGCCTGCAGAAAGGATTGACAAAATCCTTTTGGGATTTTGGAGAAGGGAGGAGGTCCCTTCTCCAGAGTGAGCCCTTCCCTCAAGTGGGTGGGCCTCCCAAGGGGAACAAATATAAGGAAGCTTGAGTGGTAGGGAACCTCTCTTCCTTCTTCCCCCTGGCTGCTGGTGCTTGTTCGTGACTTGCACTCGCATCCGGCTCTCTTACCTTCCTGGACATTGGAACCCAGTTTCCTCGACCTCACATTGTGGACTGAAGAGCAGCCATTCCCCAGGGAGCCATCAGGCCTTCAGTACTGGATTGGGACTGCTGAGGCCTCCAGCCATGTGGACTGAACAGCTACTGGTTTCTTCACCTGTGGGCCTGCAGACTGCTATTGTTGGACTGTCTCAAGCTACCCCAATAAGTTCCCTTTTACTATAATCCATTCTATCAACTCTGTTTCCCCTAGACAACCCTAACTAATACATCCCCTCTACTGCCTTAGCCAGGTCAGCCGTGTCCTGTGGGCAGGCAGGGCACCTGCTGTCTGCTCCCTGGGCCATGATTCCATTGCACTGGTCTCCCTGCAATAAACTGCAGGACCTCTGGGGCTGGGCTGGCACTCAGAGCTATAGCTCCATGCACACCACTAAGTGAGGAGGGAAATGTGAACCAAGGTCCCAGTCTTTTCTCCTCTCTGTCCCTTATTTGGATATTTACGCAGTCAGATTCACCAATTGCTTTGGTTTGCAGTGAATCTGTGCTCACTCAAACTTACTGAAAAGAGAAATCTCTCTTTCCATGTGTATTTATTGATTTACTTCATCAGTGCTGGGGATTGAACCCAGGGCCTTGGGCATTCTAGGAAAGTGCTCTATCATTGAGCTATACCCCCCGCTGGCAGAACCAGTCTCTTAATGCAAATCAACCCAGGGGACCTCCCTCTAACTCTGCTTGAGAGAATCTCATTTACAAAAAATAGCAGCTAAAATTATAGAAAGGTCACTAGATTCCAAGCCTTAATCTCCTGACAACTCTGTGAGGCAGGTGCTCCTATTTAACCCATTTTCTAGATAAAGATACGAAGGTCCAGATAGACTAAGTTATCTTAGTCTTACTCTCATTTTAGACAGTGACATCACTGGAACCCCTGGGGTACAGGTCTTCACCCATGGCATTATTCACATTCAGAAAGTTGATGGTCAATTTCAGGCTCAGCTTGCATGACAGGTTCAACAAAATATCCATTAAAATGCCTCAGTGATTGAAAAAAATACATGAATATAATTTGTTTTTAGGAAACACATACTTTAGCCCTGGTCTTTAAAAAATAGTATAAAAGTCCTACTAAGAGCAGTAATGTGTTTTTAGCTTGCAATTAATTTTTCTTAATAATTGTGTGCAACTCCACGTTCTACAAAGTATCAAATTCTCCACTGGCAAAGTTTTTCATGATCAGACTTTGATAAGCGCAGCACAACAGGACAATAATAAAAAAGAATCAGTAACATTCCTAAGCTTCAAGCACTGTCAGGCTTTCCAGAGGAAAGTGTGGTTGACAAGCTTTCAGTCCATCCACAGAGACAAATGAGGAACAGACTCGCAGGCATGGGCACTGTTCTGTAGCTGGGCCCTAAGAACACACCTCATACTGCAAACCATGCTCAGAAAATCTCTCTACTGGGTCACAATTGGTGAATAAGCTGAAATTCAGTCTGGCTTTCTGGCCCTGAGAATCAAATTATAACATCTCTCATCTGACTTCTATCTTGTAACACAAATTATCCACCCAAAACTGGTTTAAAATTTTGTCTATTAAACGTGAATGTGTTAACTATCAACCATCCTAAATTTACAAAATTTAAGAAAATCAAGGTATTTTGTTTTTATGCTCTTTTATTTATTATAATTATTATTCTTTTGCTTGTGAAAGGACAAATAGTCTGATGCAAAGCATCTCTGAGAAAGAGCCGCTTGGGGACATAGCACATAAAGATTTATCTTGGTTCCATAACAATTTAGTGCACAGTACTCAGACACTAGTATTAAATTATTTCTCCTTATAGTTACTGGCACTTTACATTCAAAGGTGATAAAATTTTAGATGTACTGAAGCACGTTTCAACTTGCTCGACAGCTGGAGAAGCCAACAACTTTCCTGAAACCTCAGACGCAAATCTTTAGCTGGTTTGGAAATTATTACTCAAGACACAAGACAGCTACTGTATGGTGGTAGCGCTGTGCTTAAATATAACACACTTTCTACTGTGCTATCATTACATTTGTGGCCCATGTCACTGAGCACTGCAGACAACCCCAGCATTAAGACAATGTTATTTAGATTCAACTACCAACAGATTCATCTCATTTCCTTGTCATCATCAAAGCAAAGGGAAGCCTTTCTAGGTTTCTATGCTGCAGTAGAAGAGAGTCTACCCTTTGCCACTTTCCTGTTCTCCCAAATTTTACTTATCATGTTGAAAAACAAAAATACACAACAAGGGCTGGAGAGATGACTCAGTGGTGAAAGGCACTTGCTCACAGAGCCTGACAGTCTGGGTTCAATTCCTTAGGATACATAAAGCCAAGTGCACAAAGTGGCACATGTGTTTGGAGTTTGTTTGCAGGGGCAAGGAGGTCCTGGCATGCCATACTCTCTGTCTATCTATCTATCTATCTATCTATCTATCTATCTATCT
>PVHP010043618.1:0-14453 GCA_004024765.1 Zapus hudsonius
GATATCCACACATTAACCTATAATCAGATAAGCACAGTGGTAGAAGGTAAGGTTTCAGAGGAATTCATGGATCACCACAAAATATTTATTCATGTTGATAGAACAGCAGGGAGGGAGGGAGGATGGAGAAATTCACATTAAACTGTGTTTGTCTTGACATTTAATGATAAAATTGGCAGTAATTAATTGAACATGAGTTTGGCAAATTCATGATTCTTGGTAATCCAAACATTGGGAATGAGGTACAATTGTTGGGATCCTGACCATGTGACAGGTACTTATTATTCCATGGGTGACATAATGATTGAGACTTCTATGCCTGGGCCCATGTAGGCCCCTCCCAGTGTTTGGCAGCTGACTGTGTAGGACCCAGCTCTCTTGGCCCTTTCTGATCTTTTCAATTTTTCTTCCCCTGAGGTAGTGTATCATGCTCCCCGGGCTGACCTGGAATTCCCAACAACCAAGCCCATAAAATGATCATTTTGTCTCTTATGCACACTGTTTTCACATTTTAATGAACCACAGTGTGTTTTGTATTTTTTCTTGATCTCACCTTATACAGAAGGAGCAGAGAGAGCATTTCTTCTCTATCTCTGGCTTCCTCACAGGCCTCCTTACTCTTCCTGCCCCTGCTGAATATGCTTTAATTCTTTAGAAACACAGTCCCGGCGACTGAATTCATGGCTGACTTGTTTCAGCCAAGAGTTAATTTCTTCTGTCCAATGGTTCTTCATCAGCATTAGTTCCTAAGACAGGGGTCACTTACTTCAGAGATGCACCTTTCAAGGAAAACCATTCATGGAACTATCTGGTGACGCTTTTGAGTGCTGTGGCATCATCACTTACTGACACTTCTGCTCTGTGTCCTATAGATCTAACATCTCCACTTTGAGATTCTATATTCAGCAATATTATTGTGCCTCACTGTGACACAGACATAGCCACAGATATGGATGTTAGGGATTTTAGATATGTCTTAAACATTCTACTGAATGAAAGAAACCATCAGTTATTCAATTCTGGGATATCATGTGCCTTCCTATTATAAAATGGGATATCACTGAAATTACTGAATGCTTGGATTGTATGAATCCATGCCATGAAGCAGATCTCTTAACGAATCAGAGAGCTCTTGGTAACCCAATTAGGTAGGGTGTCACTATTGATTAGGTGTGTACATCTTGTCATGCTGGTAGAGGTGTTGCCTGCTTTATCCCAACATTGGGACTTACTTTTATGTGTATCTCTCCCATGACCTCCCATTTATTCCCCATAAAACTTACCTTTCCTACTAACTGTCTCTGGACTTGCATGTCAGGTGTGCTTGAAACTCAAGCTGTTCTTGGTATGGAATTGCAGTTAAGGGAGAATAGATGGTGTTTGTCTTTTCACTGAGAATGATCTCTTCCAAGTCCATGCATTTTCCTGCAACTTTCATTATTTCCTTTTTTAATACTTTTAAAATTAAATAGTTTATTCATTTTCAAGCAGAGAGAGAGAGAGACCTTGTGGGTCTGGCTTATGAGGGTACTGGGGAATTGAACCTGGGCCTTTGGCACTGGAGGCAAGTGCCTTAATCTCTGAGCCATCTCTCCAGCCCTCATTTTTTCATTTGTCCTTACTGGTGAATAGTCTTTCATTGTGCATATATACCACAATGTTTCTATCCGTTCATCCAGAGATGGTTATGTTGGTGGATTCCTAATCCTGAGCTACTATGAATTGAGCAGCTATAAACATGGTTAGCAAGTATTTCTGCATTGAAGACAGGGGCCTTTAGGGTGGATATCCGGTAGAGAAATACCTGATTCAAATGGTAGCTCTCTTTTCATCCCTTTCATAAGCCACCACACTGATTTCCATAGTGGATGTTCAAGTTTCTTATCCCACCAGAAGTGAGTAAGAGTTCTTCTTTTCTCCCATCCTCACTAACATCTACTGTCATTAGATTTTTTTTTACTGACTGCTATCATAGCTGGATTAAGGTAGAATTTCAGAGAGAATTTAATTTATATTTCCCTGATGATAAAGGATGTTCAACATTTTCCTAAGTGAGTATTAGCCATTTGTATTTCTTCTTTTTAGAGTTCCCTATTTAGTTCACTGACCCATTACAATTAAATTCCATATTGCTCAAAATTTTAGTACAAGTGAAAATTGCAGCCAGTCTCTCAAAAATAACATTACACAAACCATTGCTAGTATATTTCCCCAAAAAGTCCTCATTACACTCTGAAACCTCAAACTACAAGCCTTCCCCATTCACACTTCACTCTGTATTTAGGAATCTGAAACTCTCACTGGAAAAATATATCAAACTCTACTTGCAGCACTGAAAGGCTTCTCTTTTGTACAGTTTCATATTCTTCCACAGTCCCACAACAAACCAGTTCTAAAAGGAAGAACCACATGGACCCTGGAGAGATGGGTCAGCGGTTAAGGCACTTGCCTCCAGTGCCTAAGGTCCTGGGTTCAATTCTCCAGTAGGCACATATGCCAGCCGGGTGGTGGCCCTGGTGCTCTCTCCCTCCCTCCCTCTCTTACTCTTCTCTCTTTCTCTCTATCTCTCTCTCTCTCTCTCTATCTATCTATCTATCTATCTATATATATATATATCTGCTTTTTAAAAACAGAAGAACCACATGGTCAGGTGTATTGCAACAATACCTCCAATTATCAGCATGAATTGTTTTAAATATTTATTTACTTATTTATTTATTTGTTTGTTTGTTTGAATGCAGAGAGATAGAGAGAAAAGAGACAGACACGTAGAATGGTCATGCCAGGGACCCCAAAAGGCTGCAAATGAACTCCAGATGTGTGTGCCCCTTTCTGCAACTAGCTTTACCTGGGCACTGAGTAATTGAACCTGGGAAAGTATACTTGGCTCTCAAGTGCTTAAAACACTATGCAATCTCTTAATTCCTCTCAGTACCAGTTTCAAGTAGGTGTAAAATTCCCCTTGCTGGAACAAAATGCATGGCCAGAAACAGATTCTGAGAGTAAAGGTACTATTTTTGCTCCCTGTTTTAAGGATACATGTCATCTTTATGAGGGAAACAGAGAAAAAAAAGACAGCATGGACTCACAGCTTTTCACATTAAATGGAAAAAGCAGCAAGAGTAAGCTAGCTTGCAATGTCAAGGGGACTAGCCTCTAAAACCACAACCACAAAGAGTGACACACCTCTACCAAAACTCCACATCCCAAAGCTTCAACAGCTGAGGAATGAGGCTTAATTACAAACACAAGGAGCTGTGGAGGACATTTCCCATTCAAACCACACAATAATGAAAGTGAACTTATTTACAAATGTTTTCCTCTTAGGAAATTAAAACTAATAGCTTTGAAAATTGTCATGTTCACTCAACCTCAAAATACAGGGACTGTGTTCAATAAAGAAGTTAAGAGGGAAAATTCAATTTGTCTGATATGAAATTTAGAATTAACACCGCACCAATGATGGTGAGTTTCCTTCCCTTTCAGAATGCCATACAGAAAGTTCCAGCATGTGCTGACATTAATTTTTGCCTTAGAAGAGATCAACCATAATTCCAATCTCATGAAACAATAGGTCATTGCAATTGTTTTCCATTATTGATTTATATGGAAGTTTATCATATTTTGAAACTGATTATAAAATTGCAAATATCATGGAGTCTTCCAATTATATGTGTGAAGAGAAAGACTGTCATATATCACTTACATTGGAAGCATCTCTCCAAATGGGGTCATTCATGAAGCTCTTTGGAAGACCTCAGGTGAGTCTGTGTTGATCAATAGAAGGACTTGAAACTCAGTCTCTCTCAGTGATACTTTCTGTTACTGGGGCAAGAGGGTTTATTCGTATGCTTATCATGATACCTGAACTATTCAGCAATTAGATTTGGTGGAATATTATGAGTCACCCGCTTGAAAAACAAAGTTACCTACTTGAAATCCAAAATAACAGGATAAATGAGATGAGATTCTGTAGATCACACCCATGTCAGTGATTCTCTGTAAAATTTTAGTAATAAAATATGATTGTAGAAATATTATGAACATTTTTCTATTTCCAGATATTTATCAGCACTAATTAGCACTTAGCATCAGCCTGATGAAATACTCTTTATTTCATTGTGCCCAATGTTCTGTTTCCTTTAGATTTCTTATAGATCATATAATCCTATCCTTAGTGACAAGGAAAACTTCCTTATCTCTACCAGGTGGCCTCTAAGGATACACACCTGCCACTTGCCATGGCATCTTTGATGCTTAATTTCAACTGGAATTGGGTGGGACTGATGATCTCAGATGATGACCAAGGCTATGAATTTCTCTCAAATTTAAGAGCAGAGATGCATAGAAATGGCATCTGTTTAGCCTTTGTGAATATGATCACAGAAGGTTTGGAGTCATACATAAATTGGAAATGTACTATAAACAAATCATGTCTTCATCATCAAATGTCATTGCCATTTATGGAGAAATGAAAATGCTACAAATTATTTTAAGAAGGTTGATATTTTTAGGCTTAAGGAAAATCTGGATCACCACCTCAGAGTGGGACATTCCTATAAATGAGAGAGAAATCATGTATGACTCGTTTCATGGGAGTATTTTCTTTCTCACACCACCATGGTGGGATTTCTAATTTCAACAATTTTGTCCAGGCTATAATAATTTCCAAATCCCCAGGAAAGAATTCAACAGTCAAACTGGGATGGATGTATTTTAATTGTTCTCTC
Source organism: Zapus hudsonius (assembly GCA_004024765.1). Lineage (NCBI taxonomy): Eukaryota > Metazoa > Chordata > Mammalia > Rodentia > Dipodidae > Zapus > Zapus hudsonius. The sequence continues at coordinate 4,731 of PVHP010043618.1, forward strand.
TCTAGATCCTACTGTAAGACACTGAATAGTTGTTCTTCCAATGCTATAATGGAGTGGTTATCAAGGAACAGTGTTGAAATGGCCTTAACACCTACCTTGATGTGTATGCTGTGGCCCATGCCCTCCATGAAATGATTCTTCAACAAGTAGATTATCAGGGAATTAGAAATGATTTTATTAAAAATGGTTCATGCATGCAGGTAAAATTTCTTCACATTGATACTCAGTGTTATCAATGTGACCTTCTCAGAGTTCTCCACACATGATCAAACCTTGGTATCTGGGATCTATTTCTTTCTCAATTACAAGGTTTTCTGCATTTTGTCAGTTTCAAGGAAGTAAATCTACCAGTGTGTATACATCACCTAGAAACTTCCAGCCAGGTGTGATAACACAGGCCTATAATCTAACCACTAGGAAATCCGCGTTGCAGGGGGATTCCTGTGGACTTGAGGACAGACTAGCCAAATTGAATACTTCCTTGGTAATGACCCACTGTCGCAAAATAAAGAAATCAGTGAAGAACAAGGAATTTTTCAGAGAAGAATCAATCATTTTAGAGACTAAAATTCTCAACAATGCTTATCTGTTTCATTATTTGAAATACAAACATGCAATTTATTGTAAAATCTGTAAAACAGGAGGTGATAACACCATGATACAGAAGAAATGAAATCTAGGTTTAGTTTTTGTTTCAGGTTTGTCTATCTGTCTATTTGTTTGATGTAAGGTCTCACTCTAGCCTGGGCTGATATGAAGCTCAATAGAACAGGCAGGCTTTGAACTCACAGTGATCCTCCTACTTCCGACTCCAAAATGCTTGGAATAAAGATGAGTGCCACTATGAGTAGCTTCCAAAATTTATTTTCAGGAATGTGAGAGAGAGTTTTTATAAAAACCACCAAGTAGTTTGGCCAATCCAACATAAAATTATGATCTAATTTTCACTGTTTGATGCTCTTGGAGCAACCAAGAATATTGACATATCTCATAGTGAACCCTCTAACCATTATTTGATGAGCATTTGTTTTGCCAGGTTTTTTGACAGCTTTTTAAACACTTTAAATTGATGGGTCTAGTAATTATACATCATCAACCATTATGATTCCCCACCCTCCATCATATCCCTGCCTCCTCTCAATAAATCTGTTTTGTTTTGGTGTCATCATCTCTTCCTCCCACTATAGGTAGTTATTATCAGGCACTGTGAACTCAGGAATATTAAGGCAGTTTTGTATCTGGAATTTTGCGTCATAAGCAGTGCCATTCTTCCTGTGGCTCTTACAATCTTTCTCTTCCACCTCTTTCACAATAGACCCTGAACCTCAGGAAGTGTGATAGAGATGCCCCAGTGCTGAGCACTCCACTGTCATTTCTTCTCAGCACTATGGTATCTTTTGAGTTATCCCAGTGGTCACTGCCATCTGAGAAAGAGAAGCTTCTCTAGCCAAAAGTGAGAGTATCATTATTATATGTAGTGAGCCGTTCCTGTGAGGTAAGGGGGCGGGGCGGCCCAGCCCCATTTCCTGGGGTGGGACCTGTCACTCCCACCTACTGAAAGCCCCGCGGTCCTCTCCTTTGTTTAGAGCCTACTGACCACACCTGTAAGATGGCGCTGGTTTATGCTCACCTCCCCCATGGAGGAGAATGTCCAGTGGTAAAACAACTCCTTGTATGGAAATGGCTTAATGCCTGGCATGCTTCCGTGTATGTGGACCAATTATGAATGTATACGTGTGTTATGCTGATAGGTTTTAGTATGACTTAAAAATTCCTGCACATCCTGAGGCGGGAGGAGAGAAGAAGAGGGGAAGAAAGAAGAAAGATTGTAACTCAAGGTTTCCTGAATAAACTGCTGTAGAGAAGAATTCGTGGTCGTGTCCTTTCTTGCTGGTCGAGCTTTGGACACAACAGTTGGTGGCCCATACGGGGACCTCTAGAGGATGGTTCAGAACTCTCAGCAATCAGGGCAGTGCACTGGTAAGTTCCCGGGTAAATAGGGAATCCACGATAAAAGTGGGGAGGAATATTTGCTCCTATCTGTAGATAAAGAAGGAGTGGGTATAGTTTGTGTCTGCAGCGCAAACTACAAAACAAAAGTGAAACTAATAATTTTTGAGATGGGCGCTTCTCACTCGCACCCAATTTTTCTGGCTCTTAACGAGCTGTTATTGTCAAAAGACCTGAAAATAAGGAAACAAACCCTAAAAGCTTTTCTAGACGAATGTGACACAGTAGCTCCATGGTTTGTCATTTCTGGCAGCCTCACACTAGAGCCTTGGGACAAGCTGGGAAAAGATTTAGATTTTGCCATGGAGCAGAGCACCCTCAGGGGAGGGATGAGACCTATTTGGAAGCTAATTAGGAGCTGCCTGGATGATCAGAGATGTCATCAAGCCATTACTAATAGTCAAGCAGCTTTGGAAATGTGGCAGGAAGAAAGATTTATGGGTTTGCAAAAAATTAGAGTAGAGGAAAAAACTGAGAAAAAAAAGCTTTACCCACAGTTGCCGATAGTGGAGTCTGAGTGTGATTCTAGTTCAGAAGGGGAAATGCAATCACTTGCAGATTTATTAAATCAGACTGGGATTAGAAAAAAGGAAAGAAAAAAGACTAAGAAAACAGAATGTTGTGAATGTGGGCGGGTAAATAGAGACAAATATTCCATGCTGCACTCGCCAGCAATACATTTTCCAGGTTTCTTCCATAGAAATGGCAAAAGCTTTTCATGGATCTTTTCATGTGAATTCTAAAGCCCTGCAAAAGAAGTTTAACTTGTCCAGAGCTGATGCACGGCAAATAGTGTTACAATGCCCTCAGTGTGTTATTTATCAACATCCTGTCTCTCTTGGAATTAACCCTAGAGGATTGCTCCCACAGCACATTTGGCAAATGAATGTTACCCATATATCAGAATTTGGTAAGTTGAAGTATGTTCACATGTCAGTAAACACCTGCTCAGGAGTCATCTTTGCTACCCCCCTGGCTGGGGAAAAGGCTGGTAAGGTAATCAATCACTGTTTAGAAGCTTGGGCGGCCTGGGGGAAACCAAAACAATTGAAAACTGATAATGGTCCAGCATACACTGGAAATAAATTTAATTCCTTTTGCAAACAAATGGATGTACAGCTTGTGCATGGGTTGCCATATAATCCACAGGGGCAAGGAATTGTGGAACGTGCCCATCGCACCTTAAAAGAAATTCTTCTAAATCAAAAAGGGGGAATAGGCTATAGTCATACCCCAAAGGAAAGAGTATCATTGGCTCTATTTACTATCAATTTTTTAAATTTGGATGCTGATGGACATACTGCGGCAGAACGGCATTATGAGCCATACAATAAGCACAAAGGCATGGTAAAATGGAAAGATATCTTAACAGGTCTATGGAATGGACCTGACCCCGTGCTGGCATGGGCACGAGGATATGTTTCTGTCTTTCCACAGAATCAACAAGATCCAGTGTGGGTGCCGGAGAGGCTGGTACAACGGATGAAGAATGAAGAGCCACAGACCAAAGACAACGATGCTGCTGATGATGCTGATCCTGCCAGTGACACCGGAGCAACGATGGGGAATCTTGTCAGTTTTCCCGAGACCGATGCCAATACGTCATGATGCTCAGTTATTTCCAAGATTTTTTATAACAAATGATATGCTTGGACTTCCCTATTTGCCTATGGAGATGACAAAGGGCTATTTAGGAGAAACTAGAACATTTGTGTTCCTTAGCAGCTATTCTAATAATTATGTCCTTGGTTTTCTTATGGTGTATTTGCAAAATGCAAAGGTCACAGAAATGGAATGCAGCCATGGTTATCCAAGCCTTTTCAGCCATAGAAGCAGGACAATCTCCACATGTTTGGCTAGCTGCCATAAAGCAGTGATGTTATGAAAGAATGAGATTTTTTCCCTTATCTGTGGCACTATGCTGAATCGCTAGTCAGAGACGGGTAAGTCCCATGAGGTTACATATCAACCTAAGACAGGGTTCTGATGTCTGGAGGTCAGAATGCCAATGACGGGTAAGAATGTAATCAGTCATGGGCAACCTAAGACAGACACGATTCCAAGTCCAGATGGGAAAATTTGTTGGCAGCCCTTTGATGCATTTGCTTTTAAAACAAGAAAGGGGGAACTGTTGTGAGCCGTTCCTGTGAGGTAAGGGGGCAGGACGGCCCGGCCCCATTTCCCGGGGCCCGGGTCCTGTCACTCCCACCTACAGAACGCACCGCGGTCCTCTCCTTTGTTTAGAGCCTGCTGACTGTGCCTGTAAGATGGTGCTGGTTTATGCTAACCACCACCACGGAGGAGAATGTCCAGTGGAAAAACAACTCCTTGTATGGAATGGCTTAATGCCTGGCATGCTTCCGTGTATGTGGACCAATTATGAATTTATACGTGTGTTATGCTGATAGGTTGTAGTATGACTTAAAAATTCCTGCACAACCTGAGGCGGGAGGAGAGAAGAAGAGGGGAAGAAAGAAGAAAGATTGTAACTCAAGGTTTCCTGAATAAACTGCTGTAGAGAAGGTCTCGTGGTCATGTCCTTTCTTGCTGGTCAAGCTTTGGACGCGACAATTATATAGGTACGTTCATTTGTAAAGTGCTTATAACGCAAATGGGTGTGCTTGATATATGTATTTAACCAGACCACAACAGGCATTACTCTCCTTTTTTCTTCATCCCTGCCTGCATTTATTGTCATTTTTGTTCTTGATGGTAGGCACTCTGACAGGAGACTGAATCTCACAATAGTTTAATTTTCATTTACCTGATTGCTAAGGAGATAGAGCATATATTTAGATGTTTATAGTCCATTTGTAATTCTTCTTTTGAGAACTCTCTATTCAGTTCTGTGGCCATTTTTGATTGGGTATTTGAATTCTTATTATTCAGTTTTGTGAGTTCTTAGAAAATCCTAGATATTAATCTTCTCTCAGAGGTATAGCTGGCAAAGATTTTCTCCTATTGGGTAGGTTCCCTCTTTACTCAATTAGTATTGTCCTTTGCTCTACAACAGCATTTTAATTTCAAGAGGTCCTAATTGCTGATTAGTGGTTTTACTTCCTGTGAGACTGAGGTTGTGTTCAGGAAGTCCTTGTGTATTCTAATATGTTGAATTATTTCCCTGCTACTATTTCCTGTAGCAGTTTCATAGTTTCACATGCGATATTTAGGTCTTTGATCTCTTTGAATTTGATTCTTTAAATGGAGAGAGATAAGGTTTGATTTTCATCCTTTTATGTATATATAGATATCCAGTTTTCCCAGAACCATTTGTTAAAAAGGCTTCCTTTAATCCAGTGAATAATTTTGTTCATTTTGTCAAGAATCAGATGGCTATGACTGAGTTTGTCAGGCAAACTAATATTAATTAACCATGGCATTACTTTTAAAGACTCTGTGTGGTGCCATGTATTTTCCTCCTTTTTGTAACCAATTAATGTGGATTTTATGGAAAGAACTGTGAACCTAAAGAGTATTCCTTAGGTCATGATGTCATGGCATGTGGGTGAATCTAACCATGAAGTGATGCATCTCTTTTAGATACATGCTTTTCTGAAGACTGCTCAATTTATTGACCCTATTGGAGAACTAGTGACTATGAATCAGAAAGAAGTATTAAATGATGATTATGACATTCTCAGCATTTGGAATTTCCAACAAGATCTTGATCTCAAGGTGAAAATAGGACAGTTTTCCCCATATTCTCCACATGGTGAACACTTGTATTTGTATGAAGACATGGTAGATTGGGCCACAGGAAGTAGACAGGTGGGTTGACCTGGCTGCAGTGGGTCACACTGCATATGGAACTCTCCTCTTGTGATGCAACGTGTGCTCTCTCACCTTGTACTCATTCCTAGATTTCCGTGAATCATTTTTCAGTATCTGATGGAAACTATGATACTCATGATTGTTTTGATATCGTCATATAAATGACATAATACAATAGGGTTAATGGACTGTGGCTTTCAGAGAGATTGAAAATAATTTTATTAATTGCACTAATTTCTATAATAGCTTGAAAGATATACTTTAATTCCTGTTTCTGACACACATATGAATACTTTAGATCCCACCCTCTGTGTGCAGTGTGATTTGCAATCCTGGGTTCAGGAAATCCCATCAGAAAGGACAAGCAGTCTGCTGTTTCCATTGCATCCAGTGCCCAAACAATGAGTCCAACAAGACAGGTAAATGAATGCCTGGGAAACATTACTCAGATTGGTTTTCTATTCTAACAGGAGGAATTTCAAGGTTCCTGGAAGGACATTCAAGGTAAAGACCTCTCATATTAGTCTTTGAATTTTATATCAATGTTGCCCCTTAATATATACACATCCTATTAGTCAACAGCATTATTTTCATTTCAACTGATTCTAGCCCCATTACTGATAGTATTTTCTTAATGAAACGGTTTTGAGAACTGAACGTTATATATCTCCAGAGAGGAATTTCACAATGATATTATTTTATCTGCATTAATGGTTTTCAGCCTGTCTAAGGTCTGGTCCACATCTGTGTCCTGCACATCCTCATCCACCCAATCTCCACCAGGATCCTGTAAAAGAGCTGATGCCCAGACCTGTTAGAGTTGCACCAAATTTCAAACACAGTTCAGCAGAACCATGAGTGGACATGTTTTCTATTATGATTTGATCCACAAAAAAGATAGAGAACAAGATACAGATGGAAACTGAAGGTGAAAACGTTCATAAGAAACATTGACAAATGTGCATAAAACGCCATCCACGGATGGGGCCAGTGTTTGTTTCATAGCTTATATTGGAAATAAGTGGTCAATTTGATAGTATTGATAACATCCTAATGGAGTTTAAAGAAGATATAATTATTTGCACAATTGTAAACAGCTAAAAATTATGTGTTTACTTTTTTTAGATCATGGTTTAAAAAATGTTTTATGAAGAACCTCCTTTAATAAAGACAATTTCCCAGGATCAGAATGTCTACTAAACATTTTTTATTATCTCAGACCAATTCAACCCTCCACTGAAACCCATTTCTTTCCCTCAAGTCTCTCTGTTATTATAATGTCTTCAGTTCTCCACTTTTTTATGCAGGTCTTGTTCAGGTAGAGTCAGTGACTGTGAGGTCATAAATACAACAACCACTTTGTGTCTGGACGACAGTATTGCAAAACACTGCCTTTCCTTCATTTTTATTTCCTTTTCACAACCTTTGCTGAAAAGGTCCCTAAATCTTGACATGTTAGGTAAAAATGTCTCACTCCGCAATAATCACTCCACTGTTTTTCACAGCAGTTTGATGAGTTTTGTTTGTCTATAGTCATCAGAGCCATGTGAAAATGAGATCTTCACTGAATGAAAGTGAGAGTAACAATATATGGGTATAAACACAAGTTTTTAGAAATCATTTTGGTGACCATAATGTATCCATTTAACTTGGCAACAGGAGTAGTTTCTCATGTAAAGTTCATTATTTCCTGAATATAGGCCTTTCATCAAGGACTTCAGGTAGAAAATAGACTATACCAACCATGGTTGGCAAGGTCTGCATAATTTTGTATTATCCTGCTGCATTTAAGAATTCTTCATTTGCAACTTCTTATTATCACATGGAATGTATTGACACAAGGAATATTTTTTGCTTTCTATAACTATAATTAAAATATACTATATCTGCAAGATAGAGAAAAACTAATTGGTTTGTGAGTTTCCTTCACAATGCATGTAAGTGGTATTGCTAATTGTGGGTCATGTCTTCAAGGCAGGCCAATTAGCTTGCAATAAATATCAACAACGACCACAGTTTTCTAATGTGTTGCACAAACACATATGAGCCACCTGTAACGAGCAGGGAAACATGATGCTGAACTGAGGCTTCCTTGCTCTCTGCATTAGATATGGAGCAGTGTGTGAAGTGTCCAGATGATCAGTACCCCAATGTCGACCAAACTCACTGCCTGCAGAAATCTGTGAACTTTCTGGCTTCTGAAGACTCCTTGTGGATGGCTGTGGTCTGCTTGTGCTTCTCTGTAATCATAGCGCTTGTTCTTGGTGTATTTTGGAGGCACCAAGACACTCCCATCGTGAAGGCCAATAACTACACCCTCAGCTACATGCTGCTCATCTCCCTCCCCTTCTGCTTCCTCTGCTCCTTGCTCTTCATTGGACATCACAACATGGCCATCTGCATCCTGCAGCAGATCACATTTGGAGTTCTCTTCACTGTGGCTTAGTCCACTGTCCTGGCCAAAACCGTCACTGTGGTCCTGGCTTTCAAGGTCACTGCTCCAGGAAGGAAGTTGAGGGGGCTGCTGGTATCAGGGGCACCTAACTTCATCATTCCCATCTGCACCCTAATTCAACTGATTCTCTGTGCAGTGTGGCTTGGAACCTCTCCTCCCTTTATTGACACAGATGCTCACTCTGAACATGGCCACTTCATCATCTTCTGCAACAAGAGCTCAGTCACTGCCTTCTACTGTGTCCTGGGCTACCTGGGATCTCTGGCCATAGTGAGCTTCACAGTGGCTTTCTTGGCCAGGAAGCTGCCTGACACATTCAATGAGGCCAAGTTCCTGACCTTCAGCATGCTTGTGTTCCTCAGTGTCTGGATCACCTTCCTTCCTGTCTACCAAAGCAGCAAAGGGAAATTCCTGGTGGCTGTGGAAGTCTTCTCCATCTTGGGCTCCTGTGCTTGACTGTTGGGCTGCATCTTTGTCCCCAAGTGCTACATTATTTTACTACACCCAGATAGAAATTCTCTTCAAATGATCAGGGATAAAACCAAATATTGAAATATATGTTCAATTTAAACTCATTTGACTATGTAGATTAAAGACACTATATCATTCTTTTATCATATTTCATTATAGCATGTAGTTTTCACAAGTAAAATAGTGAGTTTTCCTTGATACCAATGGTGGTTTTGTGTCATATGTCTTGATTAACATGAATTAGTTAGCCATGTGAAATCTAGTATCTCCCTGACAGGGTTTGAGAAGGAGGTTTAAGGTAGAATATTACCTAGGTTTATAAATTTCCTAGGGGTCTGAGGTCAGGCTCATTACTTCAGGGTGCCCTCCAGGTGTTAGAGATAATGAAATCTACTTTGGAGTAGGCTATAGAAAAGCATGACAGCTAAGACTTTGTAAACCATGTTATGGCCTGGAACATTAATTGTGTAGAAAGGCACATATTTGAAATTTTTTACAAAATGGGGACTGGAATTTTTGGGTAAATGAAATCATTCTTTATATTTGTGCTTTGTAGGCTGTACATCAGGAGGATATAAAGATGTAAAACTCCCATGAAGTAAACTCTTATGTCTTCCTAAAGAATTGTTATGAATATTAAATAAATTTTTGTATCACTGTAAATATTGTAAAATTTGCACAGGATCAATTGTTATGGTGTATGCCACTTGGTTTCCAAGGGTTCATGGGATGAAAGCTGCTTCTTTCATGAGAGTGCTGAAGTGTTTCAATTATTAAGACCTGGGCCTTCGTGGGTTTTAGCGGTCTGTACTTCCCCATTCTGCATTCCCATGTCAAAATGCAGTCAGCTATGACAAGCATTCCCTTCAAGGCAATAACTTCTTAATGGACTTTAGGCTGCATGGCTCCCTGCTACCTGGATGCTTTGACTCCATGGTATCTCAATAGATAAAGTTAAATAAAGTGGGTTCCATATGTGGGCTGAGAGGAGTATCTTGTAACATGAGCAGGGAATC